>JAWQFJ010002847.1:77500-90000 GCA_034096865.1 Theodoxus fluviatilis
GAAATTCCGCTGCCAGTACAAACTGCTGTTTTGGCCTACCTTCATTTTGATGGTACTCTTCTTGTGTATCTTTCCCTTCGCACATATCAACCATCCCGTTCTCTCCGTTCAGCAAATAAAAAGCTTCTCAAAATTCCTAAACGTAGTACAAAATCTTTTGGTGAGCGTAGTTTTAGTTTCAATGCCACCTCTGTCTGGAACTCGCTGTCGGCTGGCCAGCGTGACGCACCCACTTTACCTATTTTTAAGTCGCAACTGAAGACTCACATGTTTCGACTGGCTTTTGTTTGATTGTAGGTTTTTCTTCTCGTGATCATGTATGCTGTTGTATCCATTCTCAGGTCTGTAAGTTGTATTATGTTTTTATTTTATGTTGGTAAGCTTGTTGATGAATGTCTGCGTGTGAATGTGGTTATGTCAGCGCATTGAGTTGTACAGAAGTGCGCTATACAAATGCTATTTTATTATTATTATTATTATTATTATTATTATTATTATTATTATTATTGATTGGTGCTTAGTCAGACGTGCTAAGTCTGCAGTGAGTTCGACCTAAAGATGACTCACTTGTGTGTTGTGAGTGGCAAAGTTAACTTTTGGTCTATCTGTAGCGGTTTACCTGTGGTGATTTAGATATTTGTTGTCAAAGGTATTTGACCACATAAGTTCTGGTTGATATTTTTCTAATCATAATCCCCAGTTTATCTAGATCTCGTCCATAAATGCGTAGATGCCTTGAGAACGATTCCCAGGTCTCAAACACTAATAAATGAATGAATGAATGAACGAACGAACGAATGAATAAATGAATGACTTGTAGTGTATGACGATTGAGCACAGAATTACTACAGCAGGTTAGAATGAGAGCGACTCAAGTCTAGGTTTCTCTAGTTATTTGTCCTCCAGCAATCGCGTGGGGAGACGGTGGGTCTGTTCGCACACCAGTCCACAGGGGGAGTCTTGTCAAATATTTGATGAAAATGAAATGATTCAAAACGACCACAGTTTCATAACACTTCTGAATGACGGCACGCACTTCGAAAGTCTTGGATTTTCTCATAGGGAGCTCCGCAACGTAAAGGAAGTAAACTGCTTCAGCAGTCCTGTGTCCTGGCGTTCCTGCTTGACTTGCATACAACTCATTTACATGTAAAACTACGTACAATGGTTGCTTGTAGTGAGAGCTTTCAGTTACATTATTGTAAATTTTGGCACACACCCTTGAAAGCAGTTCCCCCAACAACGTGCATTACGACTCATTGGTCATGCGTACTATTGCCTTTTGTTTATTGTCTTTTTCATCTCTCTCCTTATAATTCACACGTTTACTTCACTGTCAAAGGCATCGCATTGTTGAGTTATGCTTATTTTGCTAAGGCTCTTCATCGTGCCGTGTTTTGACAGAATCGAGCTTTATTCACGGTGCAGTAGTGTTCCTGTAAAGAAACAGATCATGAGTTGGATAAAGGGATCCAGGACCCAGGTGCCAACAAGTGTCCTCTTGTCACATGTCGGATTCCTTGTGTTTGCCCGATGAGCGCGAAATCAGACGCCGCTTAAGATGGCCAATAGCCGATAATTCGGTTGACTGGGAAACGCCGGATGAATAGTTGCCTGTCACTGCAACATACCATGTCACGAAGATTGGGATTGAGATCATTTGTCGATAGGCTTCTGACAAGATTGAACGCTTCCTATAAGGCCCTCTTGCTAGAAAAAATAGTGAGTGAGGGCCAGGTGTTAATTTTTCCGTTTGAGTGGAAAATGCCTGCAGTGACGTTTCGTGAGGTAGGATGTTGCGCGTGGGCAGGGCTCGATTTTCCATAGTAGTTTGAACGCATGACTGGATCTGAATGATCTTACTCTGGTTGTATGTGCCTCTCCCACGGCAGCCGCCTGGTTGCTTTTGGCCGCCCCTGGCTGAGCTACTGGAGCAGGCCGAAAAGCCTAACAGCCAGGTTCCAGTTGGTGAGGGAAGCATCCAGTGGCTCTGGTCATTCGTCACACTTGCTTGGAGTTCAAACTGCCATTGGGCGTCTTTCAGCGAGAACTAAAGGACCTATAGTCCGACTAAAGTTGTCTGAAAGATACTTTAGTTCAGCTCGATGACGTCACTCCAGCGACGTTAGTCCGACCTGCGCAAAACCACCAGTTCCTTTAGTTCCAAAATGGCTGACAAAAAGCGGTAAGAATATTGTTCGTCGGAAAAAAAGCTGAAGCACGTCACATGTTTCTTTGACTTTGCTTTTTTGTGGATATTATTTCGCTGCTTGACCAGGGGTGGGGTGCAATGAAAAAAAAGAAGGTAAATGTTGTATTGGCTACATAATTATGAAGTTATTTGTCTTGTGTTTCAGACTTGTGCACAACCAACGTACGGTTTCAACGACCAGATGACTCCAGAAACCCAGAAGCCGAGAAGGTGATTTAATGGGCTGTTTTTGTGTGTGTTTTTTTGTGTGTGCACATGTTGCATGTTTTAGTTGTCAAAACTGGGAATTCTCTGTTCTAGTCTTGTGCTGCTAATATTAAACCGGGATATATTCACTATTGTCCACCATGAAAGGAGTGCTTTTGTTTTTGTATCGCACTGCATGTTATGGATGGGAGAAGGGGAATATTAAAGCAGGCATTTAAGAAATATTTCTTCTGTTATCGGATTGTGTTCCGTTTCAAAGGTTGTGCTATAGTTGACAATGCAGTGTAAACAAACAACAAGCAAAGCCTTCCTGTTTTACGTCGACCAACACTGGCAACAGTGACTGAATATGTTAATATTCCAATACAAGCCCACAGTTATTGAGAGTTAACTTACGAGTGAAACTCTCCCTTCATGTGACGATGCTGGTAATGGCTTTCGTGCTTGTCTTGCACAACTTGACTCACTTTTAAAATAATTTATTCAGCTACACTGTTGATTGTCAATTGAATGTAATGCATTCACATATGCCTAATAATAATCTGATACATTTCAAGCCATGTTCATGATATGAGAATGCTGCAAAACTTGCATCATAATTCTGAAGAAAATGTATTTGTTGTAGCCTATATACTTTGACTCAACAATCCATGAAGCTAACTGTTCTGATCAAGGGATAACTTTTACATTGCACACCTAAACTACTACGTCACCATATCTTTGGCTTGCATATTCACTTTGATGAAAATTTGACCACCATTCTTGTTCTTCCTGAACACAACCTCAAATCTGTGCTCTAAAACTGCACACTTTGCAGTCTCTTCCCCTCCTGTCTACTCCTTAATTTAATGTGTAAGTTTGAACATTTAACACCCTCATATGTTCATATGAACGGCTTTTGTTTTCTTCCAGTTCTGAATTTTAACAATGAGTATTGTTAAGATGGTTTGAACAGTCTGTTATACATCATCATCAAACTTCATTTTATTCATGCATTTCCCTGTGTTAAACTTAAAAAGTATTGTAGAATTAGGTTTCTATCACAGGGATTCACATACCTTTGTCTCATGTGTCCAATACTGTTGATAAACTTGTATTGAAGCAGCCATAACAGTTACAGGTACTGTCATTGTCTTGAGTCAGAACTTGGTTGCTTTCAAATGAAATTTATCAATTGGTGAACAAACAAGCTTCAGCTATACATTTGGTTTGTTGACTGTTGCTTTGTTGGTGGTTGTGTGTAGGGTTTTGTACAACTGTCACCACAACTGCTGACACTTTTCCTTCTGCCTGCCTGTGTACAGCAGTGGGCAGCAAGGAATGGGAATGGCAGCCAACCAGATGTCTTGGATGAACCAGCAGCAGGAGATGCAGCGCCGTGCCACTGCTGAGCAGACTTACAGCCGCCACCCCCAGATGACCCCAGTGCCCATGTGAGTGACTAGAGGTCATCTGTGTTGGGAGACACCATATAGTATGTTTGTAGAGAGGCTTCAAACATCACCTAATGTGTGAGACCTCAGGCGTCACCTACTGTGTGAGACCGCAGACGGTTGTGAGGAACTTTAGGCTGTATACATGCCACGAGAAATCTCAGACTGTATGTATCAAGAGATCTCTGACTTTCAGTGCAGTGACAGACCTCATATGATGTGTTTTGTGAGGGACATCACATCATGGGTAGTTAGAGACATCATACTGTGTGTTGTGTGAATCTACTGTGCATTGTGAGATGTCATACATACTGTGCATTGTTTCAGATGTCACACTGTGTAGTGAGATATATCAGACTATGTATATAGTAAGAGACTGTGTTATGAGAGATGTTAGACTGTGTATTGTGAGAGACTTCAAAGTCTATAGTGATGGTATGTTTAGAAACTAAGGAAGAGAAGCAGTCGGCCCTGCTCAAAATAGCTCAAGCTATTTACTGATAACAGTCCACATGTGATAATAATAACATGCTAATGCTTAATGCTGCAAGGGTTTGACTAGTACTGGAACCACTGCTCTGCACGAATGAGTCGAGCAGGACGGGGCCACCCCACACACATCAAACCAAACGCTGACCTGGCTGCCACAACGCTTTCAAGAGCGACTGATCAGCAGAAGATGTGACCCTGAGTGGGCCCCGCACTCACCTGACCTTAACCCCCCAGATTTCTATCTGTGGGGTTATTTGAAAGACCACGTCTATGAGAACAACCCCCAGACAATCCCGGACTTGAAAGCTGCAATAACAACAAAGATCAGGGAGATTCCAGGGGCAGAGTGTGTTCGTGTGGTGAACAATTTTGCACGCCGCATTCAGGAGTGTCTCCGTCAACGTGGTGGACATTTGGAGCATATCTTTGAACGTCGCTAACATGTGGACCACCCAATCGAAATGACTCAAACTTTCAAAACTTAATTGTTATTATCTTACGTTGATGTGTGTAAAAACTCAACTCAATCCATTCACATTTGTAGCAGTTGTGCATACTTTTATGGGTTGCATTCATTTTGGGTCACCCTGTATCTGAATTACACAATGTCTGTGCTAGAGTTAAGATAAGCACTGCTTTCTTCAGTCTTTGTATTGTAATGACATAATGTTGCATCAATACAACACCAGTCATAGAGCTGCAAATAATTTGTCAAGGGACACAATCATGTGATGTGTTCAAGGAGTTACCTCCCTTGCCTGTGCCTTCCCTGCAGGTCTGGAAGCATGGAGGGGGAGATGGAGGGAAGCAACATCAGTGAGTTCTCCAGTCCTGAGGTGCACCAGGCCCACTACTACCAGCACCAGCAGCATGCCACCAAGACTGCGCACCTAGGTCGCTATCAATATATTTGCCTGCCTGGTGATGTTGATTATGATGATGATGAATCAGTGAGTCTAGTGCTGCCACGCCCCCCCCCCCCTTTCCTCGCTGTTGAAGGAACAGACTGATAAGATCTTATTGATAGTGTGCCCCATTGTTGCTAACTTGTATCCATCACTTGTGGCTAGCTGTGAACAGCACTGGATTACATTTCAACAATTGCTAATTCCTATTCTTCACTTATCTTTATGTAACCTGCTCCAACAAATTTGGCAGGGGCGGGTTTCAAAATGCAAAGATCTCGGTAGATCTACGCAGATCTCGCCAATTCGGCAGTTTCATTCTTTGCTAGCTCGCGAGCCAATCGTAGACGAGCGTAGATTGAGCGAGGCAGTTTGAGCGGTGCCTAGCTAGTGAGATTCAAGATGGCGGACAGCATGAGCATCGTGTCACTAGGAGTGACTTTTTGGGGCGAGTCTTCGGTTAACTTTAACTTTCTTGGTTTACGGTAAGGTTTGAGGTTATTGTGTAAATTGAACATTTTTATTACCACCACCTATGCCCTGATAAGTGACTCCTGAGCCTAGTGCAGTCAAAGACCCTATGTACACTACCGCGCACTAGCGATTTTCCTTTACGCAAAGGGAGGTCAGAATGTAGAGTTACGTCTCTTTGCGAGAGAATTTTCAATTCGAACTTAATGCAGGATTTCTCACCGTCAACCACACATCGTGCACACAATAAAGAAAAAAATCGTAATCTACTTCAATTGTCCAGCTGAGATTGCAGCGAGGTGACAAATTAAGGCACACATGAGTCAGCGGAGAACGAATTATCGTGTCAAAGCGTCACAAAACATAAACCCTAGTCTCGGTCGTCGCCATCTTGGATCTTCGCTCGCCGCTGGGGTAGTTTCTTTTTTAGCTAGCTCTTACTGCGAAGCAAGATCTTGCGACAAAGATCGACTACCTATTTTGAAACCCGCCCCAGGAGTGTTTCAGAAAGAAATAATTAGTTCAAGTACTCAGGATGGCCTAAACTTGAATTTTCACCTGTCACTATCATTCACATGGAAAACTGAAATGGACTTCTGGAGGAAACTGGTAATACAAGCACTACATCTGAGGTTGTGCAAGTGTAATCTTTGGTAAATAGTGAGTTATTTCCACAAATGTCTTGAAGGGCCAGGTGTCAATGAACAATGGAGGAACATCAATAAGTGTTTCTCTTTCCTTGACCCGTAGTGACTATCAGTTGGAGCAGGTTGCAGCCTTGTTGCTTGCATGTGTGACTTGTTGATTGCCAACACTGCTAACACTGGTCACACATTTTCTTGCATGCAGACCAGGCTGCCTATGGCACGCCCCAAATGAGTAAGTCTCTCCTGCCCGCCACTGTCTGTCTGTGTCTGCCCACTGCAGTACCTGAGCTGATTCTGTCTGAATTGGCCCCCTGCTGCAGTTGATGCTCATGCACAGTTTATAAATATTCAGATACAAACTGTTTACAGAAATGAACTGCTATTTTTGCTTGATTTATGATTTGAGATTGAATTCTAAGTCAGTAATATTTCTGGATGTTCTGATGCACAAAATGTTAAATGAGTGAATTTCTCAGTTTCAAGTAGGTTATGCGTTCATGTGGTTCTCATGATAAATCATTTTGATGTATCAGATGTGTTTGTTTTATCCTTGAATTTTGATTTACGAATACCTTCTATCCTGGTTTTGATTGATGCACCATTTTCTGCTCAGGAATTGTCATAAGTTGGCCTGGTGCATTCTTTGTCTTTTTCAGTTGGATATCAGCACTCTTCTTGAATGATGAACAGCTGAGTGGAAAGGGGAGGAAACATCATTGTCAGTAGCAGCATTTTTTTTTCATCGTTCTTTGTGAAAATGTGTTCATGTTTAGTGTTTTATGATTTGCATTGTTATTGTGCCCTTTTTTCAAGCACAGCAATCATGCCCTCAGGACTCTAAGTAATCTGATCTTTGATGATGAATGGAGGCAGAGCTCTGACAATGGACATGTGGACAGTTTAAGGCAGCCTTGCACCGAGTCTATCAGTGTGGCACAGATGCTACAATATGTTTGACCATGACAGGGAACTGTTTCTCATCTCATACCTGCATAATAAAATGTGTGCATTTTGCATTATTCAAATGTGATCAGTGTTTCATCTCAAGATTTCTTGCATTGGGAGTCTTCTTTCTAGTCATGAGAAACCTACCGGTGATTCATTTTATCATGCTGTGAGTTTGATATTCCATATGCCTTGTATCAATATTGACATACGTGTAAGTCACCTCCCTGATCTGTCTTATGTACTGTACTTGTTTTGCAGTCTGTGCAATATACCAAATTAATCCTTTTCCCCAAATTTGCTTTGTGTAAGTCAAGTGTCATTATCAAATGTTTCTGTCTTTTGATTCAAATAATTTAATCCACTTCAGCAAATGTGTCTTGACTAACGTAATGACATACCTGACATTGAATATTGTAATTTGCATTCTACATGTCTAATCCATTTAAAGAATTGTAGTGTTTGTAAAACATGAAGCAGCAGAAGTAGTTTTCCCATCTTCTTTCAGTCACATCAATATTTGATGTGTACTACAGCCTAGTGTCATTCTGCTGACAATAATGGCATTGTCATGAACATAAATTCTAAGTGGATAATGTAGGCAGCAAAATGGAGAAAAAATACTTTTGCGTGTGTTTTTCAATTTTGAAAAATTGTTGCAGATTGAGAAATTAAGTTATGTATCACTAGTTATGTATCATGTTTGTTGGTCTTTGTACTGATCAACAAGAACATACAGGCAGTTGAGTTAGTTCCAAATGTTTGTCAGAGCATCAAATGTGTATAATTGTCATGAAGTGATCAACCAGTCATCAACTGAATGATGACAAAGTGATGCAATACAATGCTTTATTTATTTAAAGAATGATGTAGATCATGATTATGTCAGCTGAAAATATTTATCTCTGGGAAAGGATATTTACACTAACGCGCAGAGAATGTTCACTGGTGTTGTTCTGTATTGTGCATTTTCCTTGCTTTGGAATTCCTGAATTTTGGAGTTAGTTGGAGTTGGTATGGTGTTGTCCTTTTTGGTTGATTAAAATCAGCTCCAGAGTCAAACATCCTCACTCTCATTGGATATTTGTTGTATACCAAGCAGAAGAAAACAAGGTGTGCAGTCTTGTTGGAATGCTCACAGAACGCTGGCACTGTGACCAAGTGGATAGCGCACTTGACCTGCAGTTGCTTACAGTCAGTTGGAGCAGGGTTCAAGTTGCATCTGATGATTGACTTGCATTGCCTCAGCACGCTTGAAAAGTAATTTTGCCCAAAATATATTGACAATGGGTAGTCAAAGGATGCATTCATTTATGCCTGTAGGTTTTGTGGAAAGACCATCAAGACACTTAAATATCCACCTACTGACTTGCACTAGAATTGCTCCACATCCAGATTCAAATACAAGGAGAAAGCATGCACTCTAGTTTTATTACACTTCAGCTACAACTAGAGTGTTGCTTGATTGTTTTTCCACAACTGCAATGTTGGCTGAAGCGTGCAACGGGCATAAAACAAAAAGTATGAAAAGGGTTTGTTTTTGCTCTTTATTGACTAACGTCTATTGATCCAGGACAAGATCCCCCTGTGGGTTCGGGGTAAGAATTGACCCACCGCGTCTCCCTACGCGATTCGTAAGAGACGAATAACTAGGGACACCGTGACTTAATTTGCACTTATTCGATTCTAGCGATTGTCGTGCTTAGTGGCCTTACATAGCCTACAAAGGCTGATAGGCTGAAAAACTCAATCCATGCATCCATCCAGGACAAGAAAAACAAACCATAGATTTTGTTGTAGACCTGTGTCTTGAAGAAATTGCAGTGTCTGAGCTCACCGGATGAAAAATACAAATTGCACATAGTCTTCTCCTTGAAGAGTGCATGGTAAACTTGCAGGGTATTGGCATTTTGGGACTGGGGCAGGGAACGAACTCTTGACCTCCCGGTTGATAACCACATACATGTACGTTAATCACTGAGAAATGTGGGAGAAAAGCTGACTGCAGTCTTTGCAATGAAAACAATTGTACATTTGCCTAAACCACGAACCCAACAGCTCTTGAACATTAAAGCTTGATCGTTCCTGAAATTATATAACGGACGAACAATGCATAAATTTAATGGAAACTTTCTGCATTATAAAACATTCAGTCGCAAATTTTTTTAATCTTTTTTTTTAGAGGGTGGGGTTTGTGTGTGTGTGCAAGAAAGCAATCGGCACATAATATCAGGACCATATGCTCGAGATATATATATATATATATATATATATATATTCATCACAACAGTTAAATTTGACGGTCACAATACGATTTCAGTATAAAATCATCGATCTCGGCCACTGGGGACAACAGGTAAGTACAGGTAATTGCATGCTGGCAATACTCTCTGCGCATTCACGGACGGCTGTCAGCCAGACATTGATCATCTTCAAACTCGAGTCAAATTGGCAGGAAGATCATGCCATGCCTTGGGCAAGGAAATGAACGTCACTTCAAACGGCAAGTACGATCAACGCAACTGGCCTACATTCATTCATTCTACGATACATTCTGCGTGCGACCTGAAACGTCTGTAGCCTTTTGCTGACAGTTAACCAGTAGTTGGTGCTTTTGGTCTGTATTGGGTTACACACACTGACCTACGTTTATGTTTCCCACAACCATTCAGACAGTCCCATACTTTAAGTTTAATAGCAACCTCTCATAACTATCGAAAGTGAAAGAATCCGGTCAGTGGTGCCTTACTATTGGAAAAAAAAGACAACATAAATCTGTAATCGGCACTCAAGAGATAATTTGGCAATCGTGCCTTCAAATTTCCTGTCAAAACGTTTCAACACGAGCATTGATCTACCTGTGAGTCAACTGCATTGCAATCCTAGCTGTCATGCAATGCGTCAAACACTGGTGGTGACACGCGGAAAGTGCTGGAAAATGTGCGGCTATCCATTCTTTCCACGACACCCATGTATCCCTGGACCCGTGGAATGATGCGCAATGGTTGCCGGTACAAGGCAACCATCTTGGATCGCTCTTCGTTCATCAGAAGGCCTT
Source organism: Theodoxus fluviatilis (assembly GCA_034096865.1). Taxonomy (NCBI): domain Eukaryota; kingdom Metazoa; phylum Mollusca; class Gastropoda; order Cycloneritida; family Neritidae; genus Theodoxus; species Theodoxus fluviatilis. The sequence continues at coordinate 87,871 of JAWQFJ010002847.1, forward strand.
CTTCATCACAATCAAGGAAGACGTCAACGAAAAACATAGAGGTGGCAGCCATTTTGATGAACTAAAGTTGAGCTAAACCATCTTTCAGCGAATGACGTCATGACATGCGCACTTGGCCAACTCGACTAGACTGTTTAGTTGCTCGCTGAAAGACGCCCTTTGTGTGCTTGCAGTTACCTTTGACCAAAGATTATAGGTTACACAAAGATAGCTCATGCCGAGCTTTTGCTCTTCAAAGTTACAAGACGCCAAACCTAGCGGCGAGAGTAGGGGTGAATCAAGGAAAGTGTACTCACACCGCTTAGTGACAAGACGGCGAAGAAAGCTGCCTGCTGATTGGAGGATTCTATTCAGAGAACCAATCACAGGACTGCTTTCGTGTAGATATTGCATAGATGTCTACGCTTTAGACACCTCAATGGCGGCAGCTCTCTCCAGTTCGCGCAGAAAAAGCTATATTTTGAGATACTAGAAACCCATCCGAAGAAAATGTAAGCCATGAACAGCATTAATGTATCAAAGCTGTATGTTGAATGCATCAAAAGGTATTGAAAGGTCCTACTTTTTAACAATCGAAATGCAGGTCACAGGGCAACGCTTGATCGTAAATCTAATTCTTCGCGGAAGCGGCAACTGAATTCACTTAATCGAATGATTTTCTGGCCGCAAATCACCTTCTTGACAGGTATGTATTGCTTTGCATTTCCAAAAGATATTCCACAGGGGTGTATACGTTGATAAACAAGCTTGCATTCTTAGATAATAATGAAAAATAGATAGTTCCCATTCAAACCCATACCATGTAGATCTAGGTCGAGTTGGATTTCACAACGCCTGCTACAAAAAAAAGCCAAAACACCCCCATTATTGCAGCAAATCATTTTATTAAACATTACACAGTAAATGTATTCACAAACATGATCGGAACGCATCAAAAACCGTAAAAGCATGAAGTTTTACATGTCGCTAAGAGGTGTGATTACCTTTCCTTGATTCACCAATAGCTCTAGCCGCTTGGGGCACAACGTGTCTCGATCCTCACGACAATGAGCTTATGAACTATCTTTGTGTAACCTATAATCTTTGCTTTGACCTGCTGACGCGACGGTTCGAATTTTTTCTGCAAGTTTGAAGGAACTACTGACACCGACTGGTCAAGTGTAGGTCAAGGGCGTTAGATTGAGTGTAACTGCTCTCTGTTCCCATCAATGTGACTTTCTTTTCCAAACAATAGCACAACTTTCATGTGAAAGGAACACTGAATGGTGAAGGCAATTTGCATCATATCGCCAACATGCAATCAGTCACTGGTGACTCAGTCACGTGTCGTAAACACGACTGCAGTGGAGCAAAGACACTATCTAACGGGACTGCCAGCTTCTGCAGTTTTGACACCGATTTGTCATTTGGCCTCTGTGACGTTTTGACATTCATGGGAACATCAGGTAGAATGGAAGCTACAGTGGACTAGTAATAATCGTGTTTTCACATAGTAGTGCCTTTCGTGTGTATATGCATTTAATTAATTCGAATGTGACAAGGTGCACTTGTGTGCCACCATGACCAATCAGTTTTGTTCTTTCAGTGTTAGTTTCCGCCCACGTGCTGGCTTCTATTGTTTCGCCCCACTCCTTTCCTGTTGAGATGTTCTCGCCCTCTTATTTTCCCCGAAAATCCTTTTCCCACCTGGGGCCGTGGTGACGTTTTTTCTCTCTCTGACGTCATTCCTGACAGACGTCATTTAGACTGACCATGGGGTAACGGTAAGTTGGAAAAATCAATTGCTTTGTAAATTTTCTTGTAGTTATTCTAGTTAATGATGAGGGACCGAGAGATTTTTTAACCAATCTGAGTAAGAAGTAGAGAGAAGAAGTTTATTTTTCCAACTGTCGAGAAATAATATTGTTTTCTGGTTGCTTTCCTTGTTGGTAATTAAGAATCAAATTCCGTTAGATCTGACAGTCTGCTGCTGTGTTGTTAGTGGCCATCACTGCCAGTAACCAGATAATTGTGTCAGAGTGTAAGCCTTGGATGGAGATGTATTTGGAGATACATGTGCTTGGTCACCTAATGATAAGTCAAAGTATTCTACAACTTAAGTTGCTCCTGTACAGGAATAGACATGATAGG
>JAWQFJ010002847.1:95000-109094 GCA_034096865.1 Theodoxus fluviatilis
CAAAGTTGGATTGTATACATATTTTGAAGTGACCCTGACTCTGAACTATGGAAGATAACTGTTTCAAACTTATGAATTATCTGGGGCACATGTTATACTTTCATCATAAGACACATTTGGTCACATATCATCAAGGTCAAGGTCACTTTGACCCTTATGAAATGTGCCCAAAATGGGGTAGTGAACCACTAAAAGTGACCATATCTCATGGTAGAAAGTGCCAATAAGCACCATTGTGCTTCCTATGACTTGAATTAACAGCTTTGTGTTGCATGACCTTGGATGACCTTGACCTTGGGTCAAGGTCACATTTTTGGGGGTACGAAAAATGTATAAAGCATTTCTTAGTGTATAATGTCATTGGTATGTTTAGTTGTTTGACCTTGACCTTGAAAGTCACATGAAGGTCAAGGTCATATAGAGGTCAAGGTCAAGCATGTGAGTCGTATGGGCTTTGCCCTTCTTGTGACTGTTACTCTTAATAGTCTCTGTATTATCCCTGATAATTTCCAAATTAAGAAGTAAGATTAAAGGGGGGCCTCTGTCGAAATTCCCCGTTTGTTTGTAAGCGATACGAGTTACCCGATAGAAATTTTGGGTGTAGACTGCTTGTGGACTGGACGTCACCTGTTTTTATTTCAACCAGATAGCGTCATGGCGTGGGTGGAGCCTCACCACGGCAAAGTGCTGACGTCACAGCTGGAGCTCCAGCAGGACCAGGCCTTCACGGACCTCACCCTGGTTCTCAAAGACGGGGAGGTCCGCGCCTGTCGCTGCACGGTGGCCTCCCTGTCCCGCGTCTTCCACCGCATGCTGGCCACGAACATGAGGGAGCAAAACGAGGGCGTGCTGACACTGAAGCTGGTCTCCATGGAGGACTGGTACTGCATCCTCAGCTTCTACCTGTCTGGCAACAAGCTGGTCACTGCTGACAACGTGGAGGACGTCCTGGCTATTGCTCACTTGTACGAGCTGGAGGACCTGGAGAAACACTGCGGACGAGTACTGGTGGACACTCTGACTTCAGAAAACTGCTGTTACAGGCTTGTCCTGAGCAAGACGTACGTTCTCTGTGTGACTTGGACTGTCATGGATTTCATCAAGAAAAACTTTGGTGTCGTGCGTCTCTCTCGACAGTTTACATCTCTTCCAAAAGAGAATGTTTTAGATTTGCTGCGCATTGAAGAGTTGGTTGCAACGGAAGAATCGTTGTGTGATGCCGTTTTGCATTGGCTTGAAGCTCAAGACAGTGATGAAGAAACAACCTTAGAACTGCTCAGCCTTGTCAAACTGGAAGAGCTCTCCACACAGTATATTTGCAAGGACTTGATACACCACGGCAAGGTGGCTGAAAACGTCAGCATGCAAAAAGCCATAGCCGAAGAGATGAGTGAAAGAAGTGGATGCCTGGAACCTTGTCTGCACCCTGACGCGTGCTTTCGGCTCCCTAAAGGTGTAACCATGGACATCGTCGTTCTTGGCCACGATGTTACAAACAGATGTCGCCTGCTCAACTACCAGAGAAGGGAGAACGAGTGGGTGGAGTGTCCAGCAGTCGATGCCAGAGATTTATGTATGGCCCAAAGGGTCGGGAACAGCATTTTCCTCACAGGCGGCGTTGTTGCAGCGGCGGAAACGCACGTGATGCACATCGCAAGCAAGACATGGTCCCCAGGACCTGACCTCGTGCAAGGACGACACGACCACGGCATGGCGGCAGTAGGCGACTCCGTCTTTGTGGTCGGTGGCTGGGGAGGAGAATATCTGACGTCCATTGAGAAACATGTCGTGGGTAGCGATGGCTGGTGTAAGGTCGGTGACCTTCAGATAGCGGCTTCCACTTCGGCCGTGGCAACCATAGGTGACGTCATCGTTGTCGCTGGAGGCTGGGAATCCCCAGACCTCATCCAGACGTTCAACATTAAAACACGGACCGCTGTCTGCCTGGACACACGCCTGCCCGTTCCTCTCAACAAAGCCCAGGGAGCCAGTCTTGCCAGCGGCGCCATTTTCGTGGGAAAAGAGGGAGACCTGGTCCACGTCAGCTTGTCTGACAACGGACTCACAGTGACCAGGCGTGGCTCTCTGCCTGGCTTTGGAACTCGAAACGTATGCGGAATGACTGTGGAGGGTCGACACTTTTTCTGCCTCGGGGGAGGAGTGGGACAGCTGACAACCACTAGAGTGGATCGCTACAGCTTGCACGGGAAACATGCAAACATTTACGGTTTTCCAGAACTTCCCGTGGCCTTGAGAGTTCATGGGGCATTTTTGGTTTCAAGTCCTTTGTGACCGTGAGGAAGCATGGCAAAGCTGGGCGATTTTCCTCTCCATCCGTCCGTCCATCTTTCTGTCTGTCTGTGTGTCTGTCTGTCCGTCTGTCTGTCTGTCTGTCCGTCTGTCTGTCTGTCCGTCCGTCCGTCCGTCCGTCCGTCTGTAAGTCTGTCTGTCTGTCTGTCTGTCTGTCTGTCTGTCTGTCTGTCTGTCTGTCTGTCTGTCTGTCTGTCTGTCTGTCTGTCTGTCTGTCTGTCTGTCTGTCTGTCTGTCTGTCTGTCTGTCTGTGTGTCTGTCTGTCTGTCTGTCTGTCTGTGTGTCTGTGTGTCTGTGTGTCTGTCTGTGTGTGTTTCTGTCTGTCTGTGTGTGAGTCTGTCTGTCTGTGTGTGTGTCTGTCTGTCTGTGTGTCTGTCTGTCTAAGTGTTTGTCTGTGTGTCTGTCTTTCTGTCTTTCTGTCTGTCTGTCTGTCTGTCTGTCTGTCTGTCTGTGTGTCTGTGCGTCTGTCTGTCTGTCTGTCTGTGTGTCTGTGTGTCTGTGTGTCTGTCTGTCTGTCTGTCTGTCTGTCTGTCTGTCTGTCTGTCTGTGTGTCTGTCTGTCTGTGTGTCTGTCTGTCTGTGTGTCTGTCTGTGTGTCTGTCTGTGTGTCTGTCTGTCTCTCTGTGTGTCTGTGTGTGTGTCTGTCTATCTGTCTGTCTGTCTGTCTGTCTGTCTGTCTGTCTGTCTGTCTGTGTGTCTGTCTGTGTGTCTGTGTGTGTGTCTGTCTGTCTCTCTGTGTGTCTGTGTGTGTGTCTGTCTGTCTCTCTGTGTGTCTGCCTGTGTGCCTGTCTGTCTGTCTGTCTGTGCGTCTGTCTGTCTGTCTGTCTGTGTGTCTGTCTGTCTGTCTGTGTGTCTGTGCGTCTGTCTGTCTGTCTATCTGTCTGTTTCTCTGTCTGTCTATCTGTGTGTCTGTGCGTCTGTCTGTCTGTCTGTGTGTCTGTGTGTCTGTCTGTCTGTCTGTGTGTGTGTCTGTCTGTCTGTGTGTGTGTCTGTCTGTCTGTATGTCTGTCTGTCTGTGTGTCTGTCTGTCTGTCTGTCTGATTGTCTGTCTGTCTGTCTGTCTGATTGTCTGTCCGTCCGTATGTCTGTCTGTCTGTCTGTCTGTCTGTCTGTCTGTCTGTCTGTCTGTGTGTCTGTCTGTGTGACTGTCTGTCTGTGTGTCTGTCTGTGTGTCTGTCTGTCTGTGTGTCTGTCTGTCTGTGTGTCTGTCTGTCTGTGTGTCTGTCTATCTGTCTGTTTGTGTGACTGTCTATCTGTCTGTCTGTGTGTCTGTCTGTCTGTCTGTCTGTCTGTCTGTCTGTCTGTCTGTCTGTCTGTCTGTCTGTCTGTCTGTCTGTCTGTCTGTCTGTCTGTCTGTCTGTCTGTCTGTCTGTCTGTCTGTCTGTCTGTCTCTCTGTCTGTCTGGTGTGTGTGTGTGTCTGTCTGTGTAAGAGGATGAGAATAGAATGTAGAGATTTGTCCAGACCACTGTAGTGTAACGCGCTGTCTCTGATCTGGTCACATACTTATGTGAGTGGATTGTAACTGCAGAGATACGTGAGAAGGCGTGTTTCTCTCACATTATGTTGCTGCATTAGAGATATATGATGTTGACTCAGACTCACTCTCTCATCTGACACTATCTCTGTCTTTGCGGTGCTTGAGAACACGTCGGATTTTACAGTTTATTCATCTAACGTATCATGTACATTCTGTAATATTGAATATAAGCCTAGTGTTTATCCTTATAAATTATCCCATATATGGCAACCTGCACTCCATGAGTTGTAAACGGTAATATTAAAAGAAAACAATGAATAAGTACCTGATTTAATTGGGCCTTAAATAATTAACTGGCCATTTATTTATACACTATATCACTTTTTGAATTTATTCATTGGCGCAGAATGTACTTTGACTAACGCGCTTTCAAACGGAGGGAAGTTTGTCATATGGGACTGTTGATTTAAGACAGTTGTTAGAAAATGTTATGTCAGCACAATTTTGCCTTCACTGGGAACCACAGATCCAAGCTTAGAGTTAGAAATTCCGTCTGCTCTGGCTGAGGTTCGCGCAGAGGTTGTTTAAAGCCAGAGCAGGACGGAGGCGACACAGGCCGCGGGGAGGTCATCCCAGCAGGCAGTGGCTATGTACTGGCTGACTGTTAACATGAATAAAGACTGAGAAATTTGATACCACGCCTTCTTGTCTGCTGATTCCTTGGAGGGAGTGAAGGGAGAGAGACAAGTACACCGTTAGTAAGGGTCACGGTTTGCGAGAGTTGCTTCCCTTGATCGGAGTAAACATGAGACAAGGTGGAGAAGAGCAAACTTTGAGTGAAGGATGACCGAAGTTATTTTGAACGTCTTGACGCCGCAGCAAAGCTGAGATACAGCACCAAATTAATGTACATTTGTGGCAACGACCCTTATGAAGTGCCAAGTCGATTATGGTCGGCCAGTCCTGACGATTATCCTTCGCTGGATTACATCGCGATTGTGAACTATTTCGTGTATGGCGTGAGTGCCTACACGATGAAAGAATTTCGAGCGCACAAAAGCCTCATGGCCTACAAGAATTTTTTAGATGGATGGGTGAGGGAGATTGCAACATTCACACCAGATGGGTGTGATCACTCTGTTGTAAGAGCAAAGGTATGCTGATGTACATTTTCGTGTCTGTCAGTGACACATCATAAGTAGTAGTAGCGCTGTCTGAGTTAGTGAGTACTTCAATGCCATTTCCAACTGAGTGATTGACTAGAAGTAGTAGCCACTAGCAGTAGTATTACTATTACTAGTCAGAAGTAGTAGTAGTGGTAATATAAAGTGAAAGGGCCTATGATGTCCAATTTGTGTTATTTGTCAAATTTGTGTTTGTAGATCAGTGTACATTACACATTCAGATTTTTTTAGTAGGCTGTGCATCATGCAGAAAAAATCTTGGGAGTGTGTGTGGTAAAACTTAAAAAAATATATTCACCATTGTCACTAAGTATGATGGATTGTTGAGATATAACTTTAGGTGCACAAGCACCGATTAGTTGACAACTTTTGCCCTAAATTCCTCAGGTGCTTTGTGTAACTGTTACAACTAGGCTGTCTCACATCAAACAGATATGCAGGCTTTCCTGAGGAAAGATTTAAAAATAAGATAATGCAGTTTACCCCCTGGTCATTTGGGGAAAAGTGTGTGATGCATAAACACCATCTCCCTTCTGGGAAGCATGCAACTAGGTTGTGGATGTATGCTCTAACATGATAGTTCCCAACTGTCCCTGGATAGATAGAGGCACTGTGAGTTTAGCTCATTGCTCAGGGATGATACTCAATAGAAGCCATGCATGTTTGAGATTCTTCACATATTAGTCACAAAACAAGTGCAGGTTGAGCATTCTAATTATATGGCCAGGGCCACTGATGACCCCAAAAGTACTGACATCAACTTGATGTGTATTTTGTTTGTACAAAGCTAACATATGTTGGGTAAATGGAAAACCTCATCTCTAGGCATACACTGACCAGGTAAACATGAATGCAAGAATCTGAGTTTTTTATAATCAATACCTGTAGGTTGATAAATAGTCTTGAACAGAATATATTTACTAGATGATAACATAACTTCATAAGTATTGTCCCATAAAGTGATGTACTGAAAATGACACCTGCAGCATGAAGACACACTAGGCACAAAGCAGACACCTTCATGCTACTTGCACATTTGAACATAGGATTGTAAGCATTGGCAATACACAATTTAACACAAACTTACAAACTACAGCATTTTTGTGCTCTCTCAACATAGAGTTCACATTGGGTATTGTGGTCTGTTGATTTTATTGAGAATCAGCACACACACACACACACACACACACACACACACACACACACACACACGTCATACACACACATACCACCCCCCACCCCCACCACACACACACACACACACACACACCACACACACCACCACCACCCCACACACACCACCACCACCCCACACACACACACACCACACACACCACCACCACCCCACACACACCACCACCACCCCACACACACACACACCACCACCACCACCACACACCCCCCACCCACCCACCCACACACACACACACCCCCACACCACACCCACATCACACACACTCACTCACTCATTCTTGTAAAAGTGTCATTATAAATATAATGATGACAGAGTAAACCAGATAGCACTTTATGAAGAACTTCTGTAGAACTATGGAACACCCTTTCGGGGCTGAAGACATGTTGTGTCAATATTACTTCATAGTCACTTTCACAAAACAGTAAAGTTATCAGTAGGTTCACAGCCAGGTGAGATGGATGGAAATACATGTTCTTCCCACTGTTGAAATGAGCATTCATTCCTCTGCCGATCCTGCAACTTTCAGCGTTGTTTGTAAAGTAACTGAGCGGGAAAAGTGATTTGACGTTGACCACTGTTTTCATAAGTAGGCGCGAAAATGGTGCCATTCTGCGCGCGACGCAAACTCGCTGAAAAATTCGCATTAAATAACGAAGGTAATCCCCTACACAAGATCAACAAAAACAAAAAACATAGATATCGGATCCTTGTCCATTTCTCATGAAGTAGATGTGTTTTTTAAGTCAAAAAGACTATGTTCTTTTTTGTACGTGGCTTCGATAGGGATGAACCCATCGTTTTTTCAATTTGTCTCCGCTGTTGGACGGCCAATTGGACATGCTACTTACAAGTTTAAAAAGTCCCTGGCAAACCGGTTGCTAGAGCTAGAGCCTGTTCTTTATTTCAAATAAATTTGATCTCCTAGATGTACTGGCATTGCTACAATTTCGTACACAGCACGAGCGTACCATTTTCCACACCTCACACGATGTCGGATAGGTCGTGAAATGATGCAGAAATGGCTACGAAGCAGTCTCGTGTTTACTCCGTTCAAGGGAAGTCACTCGCGCGCCAAATACGTCATCCTTACTAACCTCTGCCTGCTGGAGGCATGCCACGCCCCGGCCACACGGCACCATGCTTCGTCTGCCTCTGTCTCTGTCTCCGTGTCTGTCTCCGTGTCTGTCTGTGTGTCTGTGTGTCTGTCTGTCTGTCTGTCTGTCTGTCTGCCTGTCTGTCTGACTGTCTGTGTGTCTGTCTGTGTGTCTGCCTCTCTGTCTCTCTCTCCCTCTCTGTCTCTCTCTCTCTCTCTCTCTCTCTCTCTCTCTCTCTCTCTCTCTCTCTCTCTCTCTCTCTCTCTCTCTCTCTCTCTCTCTCTCCCTCTCCCTCCCTCTCCCTCCCTCTCTCTCTCTCTCTCTCTCTCTCTCTCTCTCTCTCTCTCTCTCTCTCTCTCTCTCTCTCTCCGTGTCTGTCTGTCTGCCTGTGTGTGTACGTATGTCTATCTGTCTGTGTGTGTGTCTGTCTGTCTGTCTGTCTGTCTGTCGCTGTCTCTGTCTCTCTCTCTCTCACTCTCTCTCTCTCTCTCTCTCTCTCTCTCTCTCTCTCTCTCTCTCCTTCTCTCTTCCCTGTAGATAATATTTGCAAGTTCGTGGCAAGGGTAGCCAACGATCAAGAACTATTTGTGAAAGTCATGGCTTGACATTTTCACATATGTAAAACCTAAAGGCATCTGCAGACTTGTATGCACCAAAGAGAAAATAATATAAGCATGGCCTGTGTTTGGTGTCAGCATGTCTACATTTCCCCCCCGTCAAGTTAGCGCATTGATCACATGTCATCTTGGAATACATCACCTCATTGTGTAGCAGTTCGCGTTTAGTGTCCAGTGTTCAGTTTTGACTGGGTTTCAAAGTACATATGGCCAAAGCATTGAAAACGTTAGTGGCTTTTTTATAACGTTTATATTTGTGACCAGCCAGCACGAAGAAGCAATCCTAATTTTCGCAGGGTGCTTCGCCCAGTAATACTAAACGGGGCTTAGTCAGGATCAGCTGTGGCAGCAGTGCTTACCAGGAACACAAAATGCTCATGTCCATGAAAATTCTGCCTGAAACAAGCGTTTAAATGCGTGGAAATAAGCGTTTTATTGCCTTTATACCTGCACTATGTAGCACCTGTGCAGGGAATCTTCAGGGGCCATATTCCTTCTGTCTTCAAAAGAGCATTATTTCTACACTTGAATCCTACAATCTTCATAATTGTATCAAATCAACCAGAAAAGAGTGTTCATTTTGAAAACATCTGCATTGTCAACACACACACATACACACACACACACAGAAAAAGACACACACACGCGCACACGTGTGCACACACACTCACTCTCACACACACACACACACACACACACAAACACACACACACAAACACACAAAAAAGACACACACGCGCGCACACGTGTGCACACACACTCACTCACACACACACACACACACACACACACACACACACACACACACAGAAAAAGGCACACACACGCGCACACGTGTGCACACACACTCACTCACACACACATACACAAACACACACACACACAGAAAAAGGCACACACACGCGCACACGTGTGCACACACACTCACTCACACACACACACACACACACACGCGCACACACACATACAAACACACACACACACACACATAAATACACACACATAAACACACACACACGTAAACACACACACACACACACACAAACACACACTCACATATACACACACACACTCACACACACACACACACACACACACACACACACACACACACATAAAAACACACACTCACATATACACACACACACTCACACACACACACACACACATAAAAACACACACTCACATACACACACACATACTCAATCGCACACACCGAGTAAGGACTCCTGTTGTGGTGTTTGGTAACACTTTTTTCAATAAATCTTTTTTCAGTCGGACACAGCGTTTGTAATAAGAAACATTAACAATGTATACTTTAGTTGTTTGTAAAGACAAATCTTTTCATAGGATCCACGTCCACTGCATTAGTTATTTATTCTGCTTTTCTTTGCTTTGGTTTGGTTGGGGGGTGGGAGATGTGTTTTGTTTTTGTTTTTCATCGTCTTCTACAGTTATAGAGAAGAAATGCCGAGACTTGGAGCCTAGGTACTATCTTCCCCGGGTGGAAAGCCTCTGGTCATGTGGGCGAATCACGAAGAATCTTCTACACGACCTCTTGTATGCTAATCCCAGTTGCGTTCAAGGCAAAAACTGCCACAAGATCATCAAGCCAAATATTACGAAGACGAAGACAAAACCAATTACGACAATCTCTGCATCACGAGCGTTTCAACAATGAAGGCACAGAGAATAGCAACAACATGGATGTTGACAAGGAAGGTGAAAATGAAAGCTGCGCAATCGCCGACGATGGGAACGTTTATGGTGACAAGGAAGCCGTCGATCACGCTGCCAGTGGCGATGGATTAGTGTCGTAGCGGCATTGACAACGTCCCACTTGAGGTTTCACTGTGTACCTAGAGTTTCAGGGATGTCCGCAGAAGAGATCTGAGTCTCACAGGCATCGAGCCGGACGGCTAGGAACACCTCCCAGACAACCTTGACTGCTGGAGGGCTGCTGTAGGAGAAGGCACCAGATGAAGCGAGACAAGGAGAAGCCTGCAGGCGGTTGATAGGAGTAACCTCAGGAAACACGGGCAGGACGGCCAGATCTCTTTCTCACAGCATCTTCACCTGCAGAGGGTGTAGGAGGAACTGTCGGTCCATAATTGCACTGGACAGCCACTCCAAACGCAACTCAAGGACGGATTAGCTCGCCGAACCAGAACAGTCTCACGAAACCGGCAGGTTATAACGAAAAAAGAGACGTGCGCTTTAAATATGTACAGTGCCAGTTCTGCTCCCTCTGTCAGTGAACTGTACAAATGTAACAGTTCCCGCCAAAATATATGTCGCAGTAGTTCAATAAGCGTCTTTAGAAATCCCATAGTGTTGGTACTTTAAGTGATATACGAGTCAGTGACGTTAGGTGTAGTTCCATTAGAAATAGTTATGATAATGATTTTCCATGGTGATGGTGGTGGTGGTGATGGTGGTGGTGATGGTGGTGGTGATGGTGGTGGTGATGGTGGTGGTGATGGTGGTTGTGGTGGTTGTGGTGGTGGTGGCGACTGAAGTTTTTCTGCAGGCTGTAGTCCTTTTGATTTGCCTTTTCAATAACTGTGTTTAACAAAAGTAAAAAGAAAGGGCGCTGAAAAGAATGGTATTTATTGGGAGAATGAATATATCGTCATACCTAGATAAAAGTCATTATTGTAAAATATGGTCGAACATATGTTTTTCACATCACTTTGTAGTACATTTAATATAGTATATGACTGTGTGCTTTGTTTATGAGAGAAATAGCCATTTTATGTTGGCCGCCATCAGTTGATATCAAAGGGCATGCAGAGAAAAACCACAATGACACTGGGTCTGCGATTTGCGAACGGCCACAGCCGAGCCTCAGTTCTGGTAACCGAAGACTGCAGCTGTGACTCCTTTTATTATGGCAAGGAGGGAAGCGAGCGAGTTCCGCTCCATTTGGGCGAAACAAGCGCCATAGCGCAGACAGCTACAGGTGTCTGCGCCACGCCCACATGAAGAGACGGAAAGGAGAGTACCAACTGCCCCCCGAGGGCGTGGCACGGGGTGAAAATCACTGCAGATGAATAATCACTGCAGAGCTGAGACACCGGAGGAGCATCGGATGTAACGGCGGAAGGCGGAAGACCTCCAACGGCCGAGCATGCGGATTTGCTCATCCGATAGACCTTGTTGTGCCGCTGTAGAGGCGGCCCCGATACGGAAGCTATGCCCTTTGAAGGCGCTTGTGTCGAGCTGACAGAAGGCCAGAGCGGCCTGGAGTTGAGAAGTAAAAATTGATCGAAGGATTGGGGATCTCGACATGGACTGGAAGAGTGGGCCAGGGAGGGGCCCCCGAAGGTTCAGGTAGAGCTCCATGTGTGTGACGGGGCACGAAGGGAAGTGTGCTTGGGGATAGACCTTGAGGGTGAACGGCTGACCGTTGGAGTGCTTGAAGGAACGGAAAGTGAGTGTCATGTGAGCGGGAGTAAAAAGAATTTGATCATATTGGAGTAGGTGTGGATTGTGGGCGGCTGGGCTGGAGATGGTTATCTCGCCCAGCCGGAGAAGCGCGTGGAAGGCGAGGCAGAACATGGCCTTGAAGAGACAGCGTTGGTACCCGGGCGTCGTGGAGTGGTCGAGGGCGGCAAGGAGCCGCTCGAGCAGGGGCAGAGTGATGGGTAATCTAGAGTCCGCGGGATGAGCGCCTCTATGGCAAGCGCGGAGTAGCTGCCGAATATAGCAGGTTCCAGAGGGATCAGACAGGCCGTTGAGGCGGTGTATGTACCCGATGGCTGAGATGCAGGAAGAAATGGTGGAAGGAGCATATGTTTTTGCCACTAGAAAGGCAATGAAAAGGGCCAGATGATCAGGAGAAACGGGTAGGGACGTGCTGAGGTCGTAGTCGAGTGCAAAGGATATGAAGAGGACCCAGCTACGCTTGTAGGACACCTGTGTGGACGGAGCGAGTGACCTGTGGAGAAGGGAATTGACGGATGCCTTCAAGGCGTCAAGGGTGGGAGGGGAGGTGTGGGTTCCGGGACAGGATGGGCGTCCGGAGCGGCGCGTTTGAAGGCCACCAGTTGATGGCGGGAGAGAAGATCCGCCAGCACGTTGTCCTTGCCGGGAACTTGCTGCGCCTGGAAGAGAATGTTATACTCCAAGCACACCAGGACCAAGGGGCGAATGAGGGACATGATCAACGTGTCCTTGGATGACTGTTTGTTGATAATGTGAACCAAAGCCAGGTTATCTGTGTGCATGCGAATGCAAGAGTTGTTGAGAACTGATTTCCAAGTTTGGAGAGCAAGCAGGATGGGGTAAAGTTCCAGGAGCGTAATGTTGCGGAGTTTCCACTCGTCCGTCCACGCCCCGAAGAGCCAGCGCCGGCCGCATACCGCTCCATAACCCCAAGAGGAAGCGTCCGTGTACAGGTGTAACACAGGCGATGTCAACCACCGTTGGTGCAAAAGCATGGACTTGCCATTGAATTTCCGGAGGAAGGACAGCCAGGTCAGAAGGTCGGCCTTTGCAGATCGGGTGATCCGAATGAAATGGTGTGGGCTCCGAACCCCGATGGTTAAGTTGATAAGGCGCCGGAGAAACGGTCTGCCAGGGCGTACTACTCCACATGCAAAATTCAGAGTGCCGATGATTGACTGCAGCTCTTTCAAAGTGAGTTTGGGGCGGTGGAGACAGCGATCGATGGCATCTGAGCAAGAAGACAATTTGTCAAGGGGGAGCCTAGCCTCGAGCAGCACAGTGTCTAACTCGTATCCCAAAAAAGTCATGGTGGTAGAGGGGGGATGAGTCTTAGCAGGTGCGAGGGGGACACCAATGTCTTCGCAGGCTGATTGAAATGCCTGAAGGTGGTGGTAGCAGGCCTCTTCTGAGGGTGCAATGAAGAGGAAATCGTCTAGGACATGCACTGTGCCCGCAATGCCAAGTTTGTGCACGGCTATCCAGTGAAGGGCGGAACTGAGTGTTTCGAATAAGCGGCAGCTGGAACTGCAACCCATCGGGAGACATTTGTCGTAGAAAAAGCTATTCTCCCAATGCATGCCGAAGAGAGGGTATTGAGAGGGGTGAAGCGGAACAATGCGGAAGGCGTCGGCAATGTCCGTTTTTTCTAAGTAGCAGCCCCGTTGGGCGGAGAGGATGTGTGAAACTGCGTGGTCAATGGATTGAAAAGAAACTCGAGAAAAATCACTGGAAATTCCGTCGTTGATGGAGCTACCTTGTGGAAAGGACAGATGGTGGATGAGGCGGTAAGCGCCGGGTTGTTTCTTAGGGACCAATCCGAGAGGGGAGAAAACCATGTTTGGAAAGGGCGGTTGAGAGAACGGACCAGCAATGCGACCGAGGGAAGCTTCCTTGAGGAGTTTTTGAGAGACCAAAGCGGGCAGATCCAGGGTGGATTTGAGGTTGGGTGGTATGGGGTGAGAGGCCGTACCTGTGAAACCCACCTGGAACCCCTCCGCGAAACCTGTGAGTAAGGTAGAGCGTAAGGACGGTGTGTAACCGGACAGCCAGTGGGAGAGTCGGTCAACTCGAACTGGGGTGGGGAGAGGGTCGCTGAGACGGGCCGGGCAGCTGTGGGTGGGTGCGCGAGTTGTGAGAGATTCGAAAGGATGGTGATTGTGCGGCGGACAGAGCTGTGGTGACCCTAGGAGAGCGAGAGTTGGTGGACGGTGAGGCACCGGGCGAGAGGAAACGCGGCAAGAGGCGGGGAGGGCCCCACCCCCCACCACGGCAGTGAGAGGCTGGGTGGGGACCCAGACAGCGGAAGCATTTGTGTTGGTATTGGCAGTGTGCGCCAGATGGGCAGGAGCCTTTAGTGTGGAAGGACCTGCAGGCTCCCCGGGGGACATGAATGGGGTTTTTGAGTGAAGTGGAGGGTACCGCTTCCTGAGGAGAGCGCCGATCGAGGGAGGCCTGCAGGAAGAGCTCGAGATGGGTGTGACCCCAAGCGGCTAGCTTGCTCTCTAGCAATTGCCGAAAGCGTTCGTCGTAAAGACGCCAGTTCCCACCCTTCTGAAACAGCGAGAAGACAGTTTGAAAGTGCTGGGAGAGGTCCGGGGGTGGAACTTGGGGTTGTTCGCCCAGGATTGCGGAGAAAACGTTCCAAGCCCCCAGCCACTGATAGAAGGAAAGAGGGGGTTTTGTGGAGGAGGAAGCTGGGACAACTAGCAAACGACCAGTGTCGTCTTGCTGAAAGGCTAGGTGCAGTCGAGACGGATCGGAATCGGG
>JAWQFJ010002848.1:0-7500 GCA_034096865.1 Theodoxus fluviatilis
AATGGGGTGGAGGAGGGATAGAAACCGAGAGATGGGAAGGAACGGGGCGAATGAAACAGACAAGGATTGACGAGAGGAGATGGAGTAGAGTTCTTTTTCCCGAAAGATTGGAACCGAAGATTCAGACCTCGCCCCCTCTCTCCCCCCCCCCCCCCCCCCCCCACCCCAAAAAGAGAAAAAGGTAGGCATATTGTGATACAACGTGTTGACTTGTCAAAATGCATGAGAAGTAAAAGGTAGTAAGGAGAATGGACACTGTAAAGAACTACTTTTTAATCGATCAATCCTCAATGTTTGTGTTTCTGTTTCATGGCTTCATCAGACCTAAATTCCCATGAAAGATGTAATAAAGTTGGTTTTGATCTATTGTTTTTGTTCGATGGCGTTGTCTCTACTGCTGCTGCTGCTGTGGCTATGGCTGTTGTTTTTCTCATTGTAAACGTCATTCATGGTAATGCTAATGGTTATAATGTTGGATTTTCAACGTTACGAGGGCAATAGGAGCAATGGTTGGGACAAAACGACAAGGATTCCATCGTTCGTAACAGCGATGATAAAGACGATTGCAGTGACGACTAGAAGAATGACAGCAATGATATACAAATACCGAGTTATTAAACAGCAACGACGACGACGACAACAATAAATGTGGTACTGGTGGTGTTGGTGCTTGTTGTGGATGTGGTCGTGTGATAATCCTTTTCGTGATGATGGCGAACACGACGACGAAAGACAATGACGACGATGAAGATGATAACAACGAGGACGACGACGATGACGAAGATGATGATGAGGATGATTGTGGTGGTTGTGGTGGTGATGGTGGTGGTGTTGGTGGTGGTGGTGGTGGTGATGGTGGTGATGGTGGTGGTGGTAGTGGTGGTGGTGGAGATGATGGTGGTGATGGTGGTTGTGATGATGATGAAGAAGATGATTGTGATGATGAAGGTGATGATGAAAGTGGGTGTGTGGATGAGTGGTGGTGGTGGTAGTGATGATGATGATGATGATGATGATGATGATGATGATGATGATGATGATGATGATGATGATGATGATGATGATGATGATGATGATGATGATGATGATGATGATGAAGGTGATGAAGGTGATGATGAAGGTGATGATGAAAGTGGGTGGGTGAGTGGTGGTGGTGGTAGTGATGGTGGCGGTGGTGGTGTTGATGATGATAACGGTGGTGGGGATGATGATGACGGTGATGACAATGCATGATAATGGTGATGACACCTACGCCAGACCTACCTGAGGCTGTTGGCGATGGCGTAGTTGCGGTCGATGGCGATGGCTACGAGGCTGTACTGCAGCGCCACCACGGTGGCGGAAAACAGGAAGCCCGAGGCCCGACACCAGAGGGCGCCGCCCTGCCAGCTCCCCCTGGCGGCAGACACCAGCGCCACTGGTGCCACCAGCGCGGCCAGACCTAGGGGAGACGACCACGTGATCATGATGAGTCGCTGCATCGAATGAATAGTGAGTACTTGTGAAATACCGAACTGAATGCGCTCATACACGTAGTCCATTCGGTATGGGAAATCAAAACCTTGTCTAACCAATTCAAGCTATAAAAAAGTGTGTAGTAATACACACGTTTGTGGCTGCTTTTCTTTTCTATATCTGTGAGGAGGTTTTGGAAATGGGGTGAGCTAGTAGTTGGGAGAAGACTTTAACAGTGATTTAAGTCTGATCAGCAGAAGAAAATGTAGTGCATTACCTCAAGTCCTAGGGCAAAAAAGCTCATGCAGAGAAATTCGTTACTTTTATCGACACAATTCATATCAGTACGTTTATCTAACATTACACTGAGGACATGTATCCACAGAAAAATGCACGGGTTGTAATTTCTTGCAAAATGACTAGAGTCGACTTGGTCACGAGGCCAAAAAAAATCCCCCTGCCACAAAACCTTCTGTATTCCGAAGGGAAACACATATTCTGCAGCTGGAACGCAGAAAAGGGGGATGGGGGAGGACAGAAAGGAGGGTGGATGGCAGGTGAGGGGAAAAGGGTGGGGGGTGGGGGAGGACAGGGCGGAGGGTGGATGGCAGGTGAGGGGAAAAGGGTGGGGGGTGGGGGAGGACAGGAAGGAGGGTGGATGGCAGGTGAGGGGAAAAACGTGGGGGGTGGGGGAGGACAGGAAGGAGGGTGGATGGCAGGTGAGGGGAAAAGGGTGGGGGGTGGGGGGACATTTTTTTTCTGCTGTCTCACCACGCGCCCATACATATTCAGTAGTCCAAATGGATGTTTCTCTGCGCTCGGGAACAACGTGTGTCATTGGTCACGAAGAGCAGACAGCCTAATTTGATACTGCTCACACATCCGCAGCGTCTGTTTGGCTGGTCAGCGTTTTTCAAGCAAACTCTTGCGCATGATTCCTCTATTGCCATCCATCATGCCTTGGCTTTTTAAAGTGTCTGTCTGCCTATTAAGGTATAAAGCAGCTATATTTCTTAAGATCGCCTCATGGGGATGAAACGTCGCGCCATTTTCTGCTCAGTATTCATTGGGGACAGAGCAGACGGAGGAACCTGAGATGATTTTCCTGGCAGACGTCAGAGTCCATGTCTCGCTTCTGTATATGTCGATTAACGAGAGGAGACACCCGCACCCCCACGATGCACATCTGTTGCAATCACAGCGGCTTGCAGATCAATGGTAGAACTCATCAGTCACCGCAGGTGCTGTAACCCCTGGCATATGCATGCAGTCATCCATCATTTGTCGTGACGGTCGGACCCTAGAAACAATACTGGCTGAAGCGCACTGTCGAAATAGCTCGCTTGAGGGACAAAATGCTGTCTGCACAAAAAGTGGAGTTTAGAAAAGAGAGGAAAAACTGCTTGATCAAACTCTACCTAGTGTATCATATGCAGAGTACGGGCTAGTCTCCATTCATTAACAGATTCCAAAATGGCATTCAATTGCCTCTAGCATCAGAGCTGATCATTGTGAATGCATACCGTGTTTGAAGGAAGGTTAAAACAAATTAACAACTAATTGCTTCTGTCATGTCGTACGTCGTTTGCAAGAGCATGCAGTGCCGAGATGGACATAGAAACGTTGCCGCCATATGTCTCCCTCCTCAGCGGTTACCTGTTTCTGTCCCGAGGAAAGGTTGACGACGGACGTGCTTGATTCTATCATGAGATATCGCCGTGAGGGAACCATTCAGCTTACGGCTGACCTTTGATGCAGATGCATTTAGAGACATTCATGGCTCTTAGTGTAATAATGCTTTTTCTGATCAGTCACGATCAGATAATGACACCTGTTTCTGACACAATTCAATAGTGAGCGTAATGTTCTGGCTTTCAAGGACAAACGACGATACTTTGTGATCATTCAGTTGTACGTCATACCAAATGCAGGGTGAGTCATCATCAAATCAACAAACCGCTCCTCATGATTCCAGCAATACAACGATACAACCATACCAACAGTGCAATGACATCGAATGGGTTATAACACGTCAGTCGTATCACCGCAACTGTTTGGGTGAAGTAAACATGTAGCTTCGGGTCAGGGAGCATCAAGTATACTTGTCTGGTGATTTCACTGTCATGAAGCTACATTTGCATTCCACCGAGGCATGCGTTGAAAAAATCTTCACAGCATTCAGCTAAAAAAATATGTAGGCTCGCACTCAAAGGTTATTTCAATGGTACACAGTTCCCACAATCTTAAACAAGCCAGAGTTTCTCTCTCAATTTCGTCAGATATTGATTTCGTTTGTTAAAAAAAAGGGAGACAAGATTAATCATCACAGTACTATAATCAGATCATGTCATCTGAATAGGAAGTAAACCAATTTTTAAGTGCCGAGTCCCACCAATAACTGTATCATCTAACTCGATTTAATTGTGTTACCAGCCGTAACTGTTACGTTCTTTTCTGGGAAAAGGAAAATAAAGTGAGCAACATTCTTGTGCAGACAAATCAACCAATACAGACTTTTTATTGAGTACAGAAAATATAGCAAAACATCGACAGTAAGGAAATAACATCCCATATACCAGTTGGCTACGTGAGAGAAACAGACTATACCCAAGGAAATAAACAGATTTAATCGCTCTCCATTAAAACAAATCAGTAAAAGTAGCAGCTGTCGCCACAAGAAGGTAAGACGAGAACAGAAAGCAATGCATTCCCGAAAGGCGCGAACGAAAACATGGCCGGACGCAGAAGGTAGGGGAGAAAAAAAAAATCATCAATGAGAAAAAACCCTCAATGATTCCATAGCGAAAGGTGGCACGATGCCATGACGGTGACGCGAAACGCGCAGAGCGCAACATGGAAAAACCGCTCCGGCACTATGCGTGTGACGTAGGTAAAATCAATACAGAATAAATCGAACAGGAAGCAACGGGGCCAGGCACGATGGAGAAACCCTCTTCTTCAGGAACAGCAACGACAACAATTATGAAAGCAAAACGCAAGAACGTGACAACAGACATAAAGAAGAACGGTTTCTTTCACTCAATCACCTCTTTCTGCAAGAAAACTGGGACAGCTAAGTCGCATGTTCAGTCACACAGAAAACAAGGACGACACGATTGGGAAACTATGGTAACCAAAGACATTTTAAGCCAAAATTTAAAAACAAAATAATGTAGCAGTGACATCTTCGTTGCCTAGTTTGCATGAATGAGCCTCCGAGTCGATGGGATAACAATACCAATTTTTAAATTGTCGTCCATTGAATGCATGTCTGTCTGCCTGCCTGCCTGCCTGCCTGCCTGCCTGCCTGCCTGTCTGCCTGCCTGTGTGTGTGTGTGTGTGTGTGTGTGTGTGTGTGTGTGTGTGTCTGTCTGTCTCTGTCTCTGTCTCTGTCTCTCTCTCTCTCTCTCTCTCTCTCTCTCTCTCTCTCTCTCCCTCTCTCTCTCTCTCTCTCTCTGTCTGTCTGTCTGTCTGTCTGTCTGTCTGTCTGTCTGTCTGTCTGTCTGTCTGTATGTCTGTCTGTCTGTCTCTCTCTCTCTCTCTCTCTCTCTCTCTCTCTCTCTCTCTCTCTCTCTCCCTCTCTCTCTCTCTCTCTCTCTCTCTCTCTCTCTCTCTCTCTCTCTCTCTCTCTCGTGTGACTTGTTGCTACATACAGTCCGCAACGATAAACAAAAAGTCCAAATTAAACCTTCTAGTAAGGATTCCATGGAAACTGTTAAACTACACCGGACACCGATCGGCGCAAACTGGTAAACGAAAACAACTTCTCATTGTAAATGGTGGTGGTGGTTGCTGCAGACTTACAGAGCTCGGCCGCGGTGAGGTTGAGGACGAACATGTTGGAGACGGAGATGAGGTGGGGCTTCCTGTAGAAGACCAGGCACACTGCAAGGTTGAAGATAAGGCCTAGGACGAGCACTACCCCCAGGTACACCGCCATCACCACCTCCACCCCTTCCTGGCCTGCCATTGGCCCGCCGCAGACCCCAGTCGTCCTGTTGACGTCACCCACCATGTCGACATCACTGCAATTCATTGCGTCACAGGGAGTGACGTTAAAGGCACCGTTATAGTTCCTCCATTTAAACTCTGAATGACTTTTGAAGACGTTTTGTTAATTGCTGCAAGCTGCAGACAGTTTTTTCCCTTCAAACTCGTACCGAAGACATGAGTTCGGCATCAACGTCAGCAAGTATGGTCCATTTTCTGTATATTTTTCCTTTTTCTTTATGAAGTAGGGAGGGCTCTGAATTGCACCTGTCCAGAGATTCCCTGGCTCCAGGTCACCTCGAAGGGGGTCGTGTTTCGGTCAGTCATGCGGTGCTCAGTTGCGAAAATGTCGAGTTGTAGAGTTCTGTTCTGCAGGCAGGCATGCAGGACACTGACACGTCGCCATCAGGAAGTGCTGGCAGCGTGAGTCAAAAGAGAAGCAGTGGACTGCTCGGCTGTCACGGTGATTTGGCGCTCGGCCATAAGTCGACATCATCGCGTCGTCCTCTGGTACCTCAAAGATGAGCCGTGCCGAGCGCGTCTCCATCGCGTAGGCTGGTCAGACAAGTTCGAGTTCTTTCATTCACAGAAAGTTCACGAATGTTCATGTAAGATTTGACACTCCTCTCGTCAAAAGTGTGTGGGTTTTAATAATAAAGAACGTTTAGTTTTATTTTGTTCCGCATATGATCTTATTTTCAGGTCACCTATTTGCAGCAACGAAAGAGATGGTACTGCGATATTAAAATATATTTCTCGCGTCAGCTATCTGATCTCGTTTATGAAAAGAGGGAACCAGGTTAATTAAGGCAGTTTCAATCACCAGGCAGCACATCAGCTACACAGGAAAGAGGCTTTGTCAAATCCCGTCAAAAAATGTTGTCACATGTCACACTTTTCCCCCCATTAAACTGTGTCAAATCGGATGAAGATGAAAAACTACACTTGTATTAGAAGACTCTTCAACAAGAGTGGAATTCTACAGTGCACCAGTTGCAAAGTTATCTGTTGTATAAGAGCAAAGAGGGAAAAGGGACACCCACTCCAGGGGATTAGTGGGAGAATAGTTAGAGCAAACACGCAAGAGTCCCACACTGCACATGTACTTTGATCAGGACAAATACGTCCATTACGGTGCAGCCATCTGATGCTGCACAGTAGATGCGGCATCCACTACGTCGCAGTAAATGATGACACAATGAAAGTGGAAAGACTCATTCAGCTGGATGTATTATGCAAGGGAGACTCTCTCAACTGAAGGGGCGGGTTACTCTCATGCCCGGAGCAGTCCAACTGACAGGAAAGATTCATCCAAATGTGTCTATCGGAACCATTTTTGCCTGAGGCAGTCCGAATGCTGGGAAAGATTCACTCATCCGTTTCTCTTGGCCGGGAGCCGTCTGAAATGGAGGAAAGATCCACTAAGCCGGATCCGTTGCAGCCATTTGCGCATGGACTGGAGAGCGAGTGGTTTTTATCGCTGCGGGAGAAAGGTTGCGTGCTGAATCCGCTCTCCAGACGATAGGTTCTTTGGAGATGCGTCCATGGACTCCATTACGTGGTTCCCGGCTGGTCGGTGTGATGAGTGGGCACTCGGGGCAAAGCAGACGACGCTACTGGAAACGCAGTGAAGGGATGGGCTCCGACTGGGCGGGGCAGTCTCTTTGGTAGCGTCCTTGGGTCGTCGTGAGCGGCTCGGGTCAGCAACCAGGCGGTCTGGAAAAGACATCAATTGCACGTGAACTGACGAGTAATGCGATTGTGCAGGTCTTCAATCGACAGAGGAGAATAACACTGCACGCTAGGGGTGGGGTGTGGGGTGGGGTGAGGGGTGGGGTGTGGTGTGTGGGGTGGGGTGTGGTGTGTGGTGTGGTGTGGGGTGTGGTATGGTGTGGGGTGTGGTGTGGGGTGTGGGGTGGGGTGTGGGGTGTGGGGTGGGGTGTGGGGTGGGGCGTGGGGAGGGTGTGTATGTACGTGCTTGCTCGTGTTTTAGTGTGTGCAATTGTGTGTGTGTAATCTATTTGCCTGTGTGGTAATGTATCTGCCTCTCTGTAT
>JAWQFJ010002848.1:20000-30000 GCA_034096865.1 Theodoxus fluviatilis
AAACAACACAAACACACGCACACACACACTCACACATATTAGCAAATACACATTCGTGCACACACACATAAGCACGCACACACACACACACACACACACACACACATGCACGCACGCACGGATGCACCCAGGCGCACACACGCAAGCACGTACGCACACATATACACACACACGCAAGCACGCACACACATACACACAAACACACACACACGTGCGCACGCGCTCGCACACACACACACACACATTCACTCACGCACGCAAGTACGTGCACACAGAGACTGGCAGGACGTCCAAGATTGAGTTCCAAGGAAGCAATTCACTGAGGATGACATTTTTATGACACCTACCGAAAAGTGATTGACTCATTTCTGGATTAGAAGCTTTGGAAATAGATTATATTCGAAACTAAGGAGACCGGGTGCAGTTATGCGAAACGAAAGAGAGGCGGAAGTGGGAGGGACGAAGGAGATTTTGCTACATCACGGAGCACCGTGAATTAGCTTCATTACGGAATGCAGAACACGGGTGATCTGTCGAAACGGAAACGAGGCATGGAGGGAAGAGGTGGGAAGGAGTTCCTGCCAGGGGCAATCGATGCGCGCCTTGTCAACAGAACTCCCAGATTGCTTCCCTGTGATTCCACAGTGCTGCATGGACCTCTGCAAACTTGATTAACAACCCTCGGCAGATGGTGTGCAATATATACCATCGTTGTTTACGAAGCCGCAACTAAGTAGAGGTACTCGTATGTAGCTTGTCGATAGCGCAGATGGCACAAATACAGGATGGATGGAGCGTTACGGCCTATCAACCTTTGTAGGCAATGTAAGGCCATTAAATACAAAGACAAGCATGCGCGAATTGACAGCGCTGATGACAGGTAGACATGCACTTTTTAAGAAGCGAGGGGAGCGTTGAGACATAGAGATATCATAGAACACACGACATCTATTTCAAATGACTTTATTCAACTCCTGCATTCGCAGAAACCGGAGACAAACACATGGCCATTATGGCAGCCTTATAGAGGGTAATGAAATACATGTAGCGGGTGTTTCAGGAGGAACTGCATGCATTTCTTGCAGTTTCTTTTAGCGTCCCGCTGAAAAGTACCTTTCATGTGACGTGTCATACTATACTGTATACTGCGCATAGCACCAAGGAACACAATGCACGAAACATCCATACTGGTTGATGTGTGTGTGTTTGTGTGTGTGTGTGTGTGTGTGTGTGTGTTCGCGCGCGCGCGTGCGTGTATGTGTGTGTGTGTGTATGTGCGGGTAAGGGTGTCCAAGCCGTGTTTTTTCAGAAAGGCGCCTTTCAACAGCAGTCTTTAGTGCTGCTGGGAACTTGCCCAATTTAAGGAATGGTTGACGATGTCTGTGCTGACAGGCAAACACACATCAATGCAAGAAAAAAGTAGCCTCGCTGGTTTAGAGTCAGATCTGCATGTCGGTGTTTTTCAATTCTGCAATGACTTTTCAGAGTTCAGCAGGCTGGAGCAAGGGTAACTCACTAAATGTTTTGCAGCACTGGTCTCTCGAGATTTGGTCACCATGTTGAGGTATTGGAATGGAATTTCTAATCCGCTCAATTTTGTCAGTAAAAAAAGGGTCATGAAATCATCCGCCAAGTTTTAATGAGGTGCCACTGATAGAACTGGAGATACTTTGGTGTTACCCAAGAGTTTCGATGGCAGCGATGACAAGGCCCTTGGATCTCTGGAACGTTTGTCTATTTGCTGCTGAAAAAAGGAGTTTGCATGAGGAATCACTTTTATTGAAAATTTTCGTCGGTCTTGTATATTCCTCTGTGGGCGGTGAGGTTTGATTCTCCAGCGACGCTCAGACAACTTTTTCTGAATATTTGCGAGGTGGTTTAATGTTTCGTGCATTATGTTTTTTCGTGCTATGCGCAGTATAAAGTATATTATGACACGTCGCATGAAAGGTACGTTTCTGATATCAAGAGAACATCAAGTTTGTCGTCTTTGATAAAGTCACATATTTCCTCAGCTTTGTTTCTGGCTGACCAAAGACACAATCTAACTATCTAGATAATGAAGACACTATCTAACTATCTACATAGTGTCTTTGGGCTGACTGAGCATTCCAGACAACTTCCGTCAGCCCAGGTGGCAGTTTTTTCTTGGGATGAACTTGAATAAAGTTTACAAAGTCAAAACCTTACCCTAAAGTCGAGGCCCGCTGAGGGAATACTCCTGATACAGATTTTTCTCTTTTCCTTCTTTTCCTTCTTCCTCCCCTGCAGTCTCGACGTTTCCAGGTAAACGCAACAATTTTAAGCTGCTTTATTCTGTCCAAAACATGGGCTGAAAGCGTTATGCTTAGCTTCGTCAAGTCACACTTTTTCCACACAAACTTCACACAAAGTTGAAGATCTCGTGTGTGTAGCAAGAACCATCCCCAAACTCAGCAGTATCCGAGCAAAATGAAGGAATTTTTCAGAGCTGTGGAACACGCAACCTCTAAGGCGCCTGATCACTACTCACAAAAATTCCAACCTTGTTTGACATTTGACAAAATTTTATCGAAAACTCCTACGGCTGCATTAAAAGTTCAATATCATTTTAGCTTTTCAAAGCTATAGACTATGAACAATGTCTTCAGTATGCAGTATAATGTTATCCCTGCGTCCCATGGATGATGTAGTCAAGAAAGAAACACGCATTAAAACCGACCCACATCAGCGCATGCATTCCTCATCCATGTGCAATTTAAATGTTATGCTCACACGCACACATGCGCGCACACACACACATACACACATGCACGCACAAAAACCTCACACACTTCCTCTGTGGAATGGGGGAGATACCTCACGCACCGCGTCTCCATAAGCGAATTGTAAGCGGCGATTAACTAGAAAAAAAAGTATGGCTCGATTTTCCCTTACTATAACATTGCCTCGTGATTTTTCATGATCAGTGGCCTTAGACAGCCTAAAAGGCTAATTGGCGGTAAAAGTCCATCCATCATCCATCCATCCATCCATCCATCCATCCATCCATCCATCCATCCATCCATCCATCCATCCATCCATCCATCCATCAACCCATCCATCCATCCATCCATCCATCCATCCATCCATCCATCCATCCATCCATCCATCCATCCATCCATCCATCCATCCATCCATCCATCCATCCATCCATCCATCCATCCATCCATCCATCCATCCATCCATCCATCCATCCATCCATCCATCCATTCATCCATCCATCCTTCCATCCATCCATCCATCCATCCATCAACACATCCATCCATCCATCCATCCATCCATCCATCCATCCATCCATCCATCCATCCATCCATCCATCCATCCATCCATCCATCCATCCATCCATCCATCCATCCATCCATCCATCCATCCATCCATCCATCCATCCATCCATCCATCCATCCATCCAATTACTCCCCTCACAAAAACATACACATACACACACAAATACACACACATATATACACACACATTCACACATACACACACAAATACACATACACACACACACACATACACACACACGCATGCACGCACGCTAGTAGCGTCCGAGTACTGCTGAGAAAATTCTTAGACACTCGTGAACTGTGTTACTCAACACTGTAGCACCACTATGTGCATGTAATGGACGAAACCATCTACACCTCCCGAAACAAAATGGAACATGGGTCTTTCAGAGGCTCAGCGAGCCGTTGAAAACTTGATGCCGTGCATAACTTCCTGCTGCGTCCATGCAAATGAACGCCGTGTTGAAAGAGGGAACGTTGCCATGGATACAGGGTCGCGCACTTTCAACAGTGGCGACCAGAGAATGGCTGCAGCCCTAGCAGTGACGACTCGTGTAGCGCTTCCCCAATTACTGCAAGAAATAACCACGCTCGCATGGAATGACCTCCCTCCCCCTCCCCCCACTTCTTCCAGCTCCATCTCTCTGTTTGCGCTTTCTTTATTTTCTCTCACTCTGCCTCCCCTCTCGTCGTGTTCCTCTACTCTCTAAGTTTCTTTCCACATGTCACAGCTCAGTATGTCGTCTCCATCAACTGCATCATTCGGTCTCTGCTCTCTTTAAATGTTCATCATTCAAGCTCTGTGGTGTTGTCCTTAATTGCCTTTTTAAATGCAGAGGATCGGCCTTCCTAAATGAACTGTGGCTTGTGTTGTTAGGACCCTCACTTCGTCATTTGACAGCTACTCTTTTCACACTGTTATTACATCTGACCTTTTTCAGTCTTTTTGATCCAATTATACTCACTACAAGCCTCTTATTTAGGTCTGGACTGTTTTCAAACTTCATCTTCAGGTCAAGAACTCTTCAAGCTTTCTAATTAAGCCTGGGCTCTCTCCAAGCTTTGTCTTTAGGTCTCGGCTCTCTTCAAGCTTAATCTTTAAGTCTGGGCTTTCTTCCAGCTTTGTCTTTAGGTCTGGGCTGTCTTCCAGCTTTGTCTTTAGGTCTGGGCTGTCTTCCAGCTTTGTCTTTAGGTCTGGGCTGTCTTCAAGCTTTCTCTTTAAGCCTGGGCTCTCTCCAAGCTTTGTCTTTAGGTCTGGACTTCTCTTCAAGCTTAATCATTAGGTCTGGACTTTCTTCCAGCTTTGTCTTTAGGTCTGGGCTGTCTTCAAGCTTTATCTTTAAGCCTGGGCTCTCTTCAATCTTTCTCTTTAAGTCTGGGCCCTCTTCAAGCTTTCTCTTTAAGTCTGGAATATTTTCAAGCTTTGTCTTTTGGTCTGGGCTCTCTTCAAGCTTTTCCTTTAAGTCTGGGCTCTCTTCAAGCTTTCCGTTTAGGTCTGGACTGTCTTCAAGCTTTAGTTTTAGGTCTCAATTCTTTTCAACTTATCTTTAGGTCTAGACTCTCTTCAAGCTTTCCCTTTAAGTCTATACTCTCTTCAAGCTTTATTTTTAGATCTACACTCTTTTCAACTTATTTTTAGGTCTAGACTCTCTTCAAGCTTTCCCTTTAAGTCTGGACTCTCTTCAAGCTTTATTTTTAGGTCTAAACTCTTTTAAACTTATTTTTAGGTCTAGACTCATTCAACTTATCTTTAGGTCTAGACTCTCTCCAAGCTTCATCTTTAGCTCAGGACTGTCTTCAAGCTTTATTTTTAGGTTTAGACTCTTTTTAATGTATCTTTAGGTCTAGACTCTTTCCAAGATTCATATTTAGCTCAGGACTGTCTTCAAGCTTTATTTTTAGGTTTAGACTCTTTTTAATGTATCTTTAGGTCTAGACTCTTTCCAAGATTCATCTTTAGGTCAGTACTGTCTTCAAGCTTTATTTTAGGTTTAGACTCTTTTTAATGTATCTTTAGGTCTAGACTCTCTCCAAGATTCATATTTAGGTCTGGGTTTTATTCAAGCTTCATCTCTAAGTCTGGGCTCTCTTAAAGCTTTCTCTTTATGTCTGAACTCTTTCAAGCTTTAATTTTAGGATTGGGCTTTCTGTAAGTTTCCTATTTATGCCTGGGCTCTCTTCAAGGTTTTCTTTTTAGATCTAGGTTGTCTTCAAGCTTCTTTTGTAGGGCTGTACTCTTATAAAGCTTCTTGAATTAGGCATGGACTGTCTTCAAATGTCCATACTCTCTCGCTAGTTGTTTTGGACTTGCATGTATCACGCCGGATCCCTTGTTTCTTGTTGTGACTCATAAACGACAAGGGTCGTGCCGTGTGCGGAAGTTGTTTTTCACACGAAACCATAGTTGTCGTCGACAAGCTAGGGCTGACACCACAATCATTTCTGCTTCGGGTGAACAGTTGCTCAGCATTGAGCGGTTTTTACCGGACGACAGATAGTTTGCCAAGGAACAGTAATTTGACGTCGTAGCCCTTTCAGCAGAGGCATCCGAGATAGGAGGACGCCATTTATTGATGACACCCCTCACCCCCAACCCCCCGAGGTTTAAGAGCCCTGTTCCCGTTATTAAGATTCCATTTCAAAGGAGGATCGATTAATCTTAATAGCTGTGGAAGCCGCAGAAGGAACACATATCCATGTCAATTAATTGGTCTGCCAAATGGGATCCGTGGCTGGTCTTGGAATCATCCGGCCGAGTCCTTATGACATGCAGGCAATTTACATGTCAGGGGGAACAACCAGCTTGCTGAAGCGTGTCTAAGGTAACAACCAGTGTGATAACAAGGTCATCTGTGTATCAAATCGGTCGCACACTACCGTTTACCGTAATAGTCTGTCCATATGACCTTGCTTGGAATGTGTGTGTTTTTTTTCTCTCGAATGTTTGATGCCCAAGTACAGTCCTCCCTGCTAGATGGATCTGAATTGTGCAGACTAGAGAAAAGAGAATGTATCGAAATAGTACACATGTTTGCATGTAAGCGGTTTTTAAAAGTGAGCACAAAATCTTCGAATGTTGTGTGTCATGAGGAACTAGAAAGGTATCCTAAGTACATAAATACCATAAGAAGAGCAGTAATACTGGCTACGGCTCTGTAAAATGCCGGGTCAACAGATTGCCAAAACAGGCCTATCTATTGATGATGAAAGAAAGTCCAGTAGTAAAACTGAATTGGGTTAGATAAATTGAGCAATGTCTGGCAAGACATGGGTTTGCGTATGTCTGGATAAACTGTGGAACGACAAATGAAAAAAGATTCGTTCACTTGCTTAGGCAAAGACTTCGTGATTGTTACAAGCAGGAATGGAACACGAAGATCAGTGAGAGTAATAGTTTTGTATTCTACTATCATTTAAAAGAAAACTAGAATGTGAAAATTATCTGACTTGCATTAATATTAAAACGTTTAGGGACGCATTTGTTCGTTTCCGCCATCCCATACAACAGATGCATAATTAAGATGGGAATTTATGTGTGCGTGAAAAAACATTGCGCATGCATCGGTGGCGACAAAATGCCTCAGTTGGAGAGCAGGAAAATATTCTTAGCAATAGTTTTGCATAAGGAATTGACATATTGTTCCCAAGTTAGTTATTCATCAACAATTATGCCTAGCATTCTGTGTTCTGAGACTTGCTCACTGATTTCATTTTCTAGCATAAGGTTGATGGTTAAGGGTTGTCGTTGACGTTTTAGTCTTGAAGTTAGGATCATGCACTTGGTTTTTGAGGGGTTTATGACTATTCTATTTGATGAACACCATTTATGTAAATCATCAAGGGTAACGTTCAGGGTGCATTGGATGGAATATATGATTCTGTCGCTTACGCTGATAATTGTGTCATCTGCAAACATAGTGCATTTGATACTTTCATTTTATATACTCAATGGTAGATCATTGATATACAAGCTGAAGAGCAATGGACCTAAACTTGAGCCTTGTGGAACCCCTGAGAGAGAGAGAGAAAGATATATATATATATATATATATATATATATATATATATATATATATATATATTTAGACCACTATAGACCACTTGAAAATGTTACCAGATGTATTGATGTTAATCTTCAAAAAACGAAAGTAATGATTGTTCGAAAAGGGGCGACATGTTGCCGCGCACAAACATAGGTGTATCAATGGATACAAGCAGGATATTGATAATGAATACAAGTAGTTGGATACTTTTTACGACCACGATGAGTTCTCATACGAACTTTGCTTCATGAGAAAAGACAGCAGTGGTCAAGATCCGTAGGACTCTTAAGAAACTCACCCACGTGGTATTAGATTTGTTCTTTAAGAAATTGGAGCGCCAAGTACAGCCATTTTGCTGTATGAATTCGACGTATGGGACCTGAGTAAATGCAATATCACTTAAATAGTCCATTTCTGCAGTCTTAAACAACTTTTGAATGTGAGAAATCCCAGCTGTTGTGATATATGGTGACACTGAACGATATCCTCCGTCCATTAAAGCAGCCATACGATTGGCCAAGTACTGACTTCAAAATTCTAAATATGGAAGAAGACATAGCCAAAGCGAGTGTACAGAAAGCTCCTAAAAGCACAGAGGTGAGGAACAACTGGGCACATAGGATGCGTGACTTGCTCCAGATTAACAATGTGGAATATGTGTGGGAAAACTAGTTAGTTGGGAATAAAGCATTCTTTTCATGTTGATTGAAGATTCTTTCATAAATAGATACAACGTAAATTGGAATGAAGAGCTGTTCAGAAGCGATAGGTATGTGGTGTACGGGAGTTTAAAATCAAAACTACAAGTTGATCCATATCTGTACAAAGTAGATAAAATGATTTTTTTCAAATTTCGCTTGGGCCCAACCGAAATGTACACACATAAGTATGGGTATTAAACAATAGTTTTATCATTATGTCCATTACGCTGAGAGAAAAGTAAAGATGAATACTACATGTTGATCCGATGTCCACTTGTGAGTGACCTGAGAAACAAATATTTAGTTCCACATGTAACTGAATGTAACAATGTACATGTATTTGCACTATTGATGGAAGCAAAAGAGCAAATGATTGCTCGAGCTGTTTGCACCCACATAAATCAGATGATAAAGAGGAGATAGAAAAAACTACTTTGTGTTGATTTTCAATGAAACGGTTTATACAGATTGTTCTGTACTGATGATATGTAATGGGCTGAAGACTCTTTCAATAAGATGTTAATTCTCTTTCTCTCTCTCTCTCTCTCTCTCTCTCTCTCTCTCTGCGCGCCTGTCTGTGTGCCAGTCTGTCTGCTTTTCTGTGTGTCGGTCTGTCTTTTTCTGGTATTTGTCTGTATCTCCCTGACCTAGGACTGCGAGAAGGAACATCGTTGCAAACAGATTTCTTCTGGGCACAACCAGGTCTGTGCTTTATATAGGAACAGCGCTCCCTCCTTTCCCTTCCATCCAGAAAATGTTTCCTATGCGGTGCAAATGGCTGGAAAGATCATTAAAAATCGTCCTCGCGCAAACACATACTCAGAAGAATACAAAACCAGCATGATTTCCCGAAACAATCCAAACCTTTCACCGAGTACCGGTAGGCGTGGAAGTTGCCGAAATGTATTTTGTCAACAGTCGACACATTAAACCTCAAATGATCGTAGAAACTCCATTTCGGAATTCAAGGAGAGGCAAACAGTTGATAATCAACATGCATGTGGTGTATTTTAACTGTCGAGATTCTAACTCCTTGCATACTAATTCCACATTATTTGCCCAGGCCGAGAGCGGGTGACATAAAGGTGCTAGGATTTCCTCACCTGCCAGGTGCGTGCAGACCTCTGAGGATCTTACGTAAAGAACTGCATATCGATCCGGCCGTGAGCATGCGCAGTAGATGAACACGTGGCAGGGCAGGTGACACTATGGAAAGTCGTGTTCGTCTTCATATCACGATTAGCGAAGTCCTCGCAACAAAAAACACTACCAAGGAGATAACTCGTTTCATGAAACTCGTTTCGGTAGCTGCCATAGAAAAACACAATCAGATTGACTGTCAAAAGAAATCATCGGTTGAGGAAATGAATTATCATGGACAGTGATACTGAAAGCCGACCTCCCCGCCCCTTAGAAACGTGACAAAGGAAAAGAGATGTAAAAAAGGGCATAGCAGAGGCAGTTAGAAATGCAGAGTTGTCGAGAAGAGTCGCTGCAGTTCAGGAGTGGATTGAAAACGCTACCCAGCGTGATAACACTATATCTCCGTGTCTGTCTCGAAAAGAAAATGAATGAAAAAGAAAAAAGAAAAGGTGTTTGCCTTCGTCAAACTGGCATGTGCCCTTTTCTTTCTGACAGCAACCCCAATTGCCATAGGCATCTTCCTATGGTCTTGGGGGTAAGAATAGACTCGCCGCGTCTCTGTACGCAATGTAGAAAAACCATATGACTCGGTACATGGAGTCCTGACTTGCTTTTACTCAAGCCGACATCGGTGGACAGGGCATTAATAGCATTACGTAACCTGAAAGGCTGACGGACCATTAAGCTTTTTTCATCCAGCCCCGAAGTCACAGCGCATCTTTTGCAGGTTCGTTCCCCACTCCAATCTCTCTGCCGCATCATCCAGATCTTCATCTTTCTGGCCAAAGGCCCACTGCTTTTCATT
>JAWQFJ010002848.1:35000-62500 GCA_034096865.1 Theodoxus fluviatilis
GTATTAATTGTATTTTGCTAACTAAAAACAAAAAATCGTGCAATAGATACCAAACGCTTGGAGACTAGCAAAACAAACGTGCAACACGTGCACAATGCTCCGAGACCATTTAGCTAATTTACAATCAACATAAAAATACCAAACAGGCAACGTGGCACAGCAAGAAAAAGTATTATGCTGAACTGTCAAAAACAAAAACACGTTAAAGAAACTAAAGGTGTAACCCACTCGGTCACGACAATCTCGTAGAGGGAACGCAGGCAATCTTTCATTCTGTGAACCCTAGTCAGTGGTGACTCTGGCGCAGTTCGCAATGAATGCGTAATAGACTTGACCCTTCGCATTACAGCGCTGCGCCAAAAATAGTTCGCTCCGGATACTATTTCCCACCCACTTTTTACAGAAATCATTCAGATGTCAAAACTTGTTTCCATTTCAACACAAACATTTTATTTTATCGAATACACGCTTGTTTATTACCTCAACAAGCGTAAGTTATGAGTTTTGTGCGAAATATTATCAGAACTACTATAACGGCGTATGCCAGGGAGCAGAGGTCTATCTCACTAGCCTCTCGTGTGACCTCCATTTGCATATTTCGGACGGAATCGTTCCATCACGTGATATGAACTGTGCTAGAGACTCTTTCGCCGTCAGGTGAAATCTCTGGTGGACTAGAATGGCAATCTTTAATACAGAAACATTAAGCACATTTTACATCGAGTCGTGACACTGAAAGTAGCAACATGTCAGTTGCAATATTTTCCGTGGGAATTAATGTCACGACTTAAATGAGCTGTTCCAAATGTAACTAACTACTTTAGATGGAAGATCGCTTTGAACTTTTTTTTGTTAAGGCTAGCATCGGTAACAGAAACATTGTCTCCATTTGCGATCAATTTATATTCCCCTCTTGGCAATTTGCCACTTCCCGGGGAATCAATGTTTTTGAAACCGATGCTCTTAGTTGAAAGGATCATATGAAAGGGTCGTTAAACAACATCCAGAGGTCGCCTTTATTCTGCAGACGAAATACCATCAGAATAATAACCCCAGAGTCTTTATGCGAGTAATGGACAATCACTCAAGAGAACAGCGCCCTCTCGTGATCCATTGTCGTTGGCTGCCGTCAGGCCTCTAATTCTTATCTATCGACCCCTGTGATGTCAACGTGAAACTCTTGCACCATAAGCGTGGATGGATTTTTACTCCAAAGTAGTAGAACGAGTTTCCTTTCCGGTGAATGATGTTCAACCTCATCTAAAGACGAATCAATTGCAACAGAATTTGAATAAAACTCTCCACCTCAACGACAACATCAACAACAACTACAAATCCATGGGTTCAGAATGGTCATTTGGTTCGCAAAAACACAGACTGAGCAAACCAAACACAGCAAACATTATTATCAAATATACGTGACGGACGCAGCACCCTTTTTAATCAATAGTTGCCAAATATTTCCACACTAATCACCGAAAATGAACCACAATGATCGACGCTGCCAAACAATAGAAAACTAAAATGCCTAGCCGTGAAGTGAGGCGAGAAGTGCCACCAACTGGCATCTCCTATCTGCCTCCAAGCTAATGGTTATAAACTGCGTCTGAACAGGAATTTTTTCATTTCCATGTCACTATGATGGAAAATGCTGCAACATATCAACAAGTTCTTGGGGAGCACAGTCTTAACAATCACACGAAGACGTGCGCATAAGAAGAGAATACATTTGCATATATGTCGTATTTCGTTCAGTGATATGCAAACCTGTTACCTTTCCTCAAGAACATGTATAATGAACGTTCGTGGGCGTGCTTATGTAATTTCTGTGACTTGCTGAAGCAGCATGAAGAGAGAAAACGATACAATCAAGCAAAAGCGATGATGGGAAATTATAAAGTGAATTTCGCTTAATCGACTCTTTTCTCTGCACTTATTCCTCGGGGTTTTTTACTCTCTGTGTATATGTAAGGAATTCTTCACCTCTTGGCAAGATATTTATTTGTGTGGTGCAAGAACCGTTCTGTCTTTCCTTCAAGGCGAGTCTCGTGAAGGACGTCAATATTACTCACACTTTTGGAACCTCGCTTGTCACAGTGTGGCAGTCTGCTCGAAGCTTTCCTCCTCCTCCCTCTCCTCCCTCTCCTCCCCCCTTAAATACATGAGAATTCTTTGTGGGGACTCTTATCCCCGATCGCCACTGCGCAGCGTCCAGTGCCTGGTTATGAGGTTAGTAAGGGTCGCGGTTTGCGAGAGTTGCTTCCCTCTATTGGGGTAAACGCGAGACAAGATGGAGAAGAGCAAACGTGGAGTGAAGGATGACCGAAGTTATTTTGAAAGCCTTGACGCCGCAGCAAAGCTGAGATACAGCACCAACTTGATGTACATTTGTGGCAACGACCCTTATGAAGTGCCAACTCGATTATGGTCGGCTAGTCCTGACGATTATCCTTCGCTGGATTACATCGCAATTGTGAAGAATTTCGATCGCACAAAAGCCTCACGGCCTACAAGAATTTTGTAGATGGATGGGTGAGGGAGATTGCAACATTCACACCAGATTTGTGTGATCACCCTCTATGTGTGTGTGTGTGTGTGTGTGTGTGTGTGTGTGTGTGTGTGTGTGTGTCTGTGTGTGTGTGTCTGTCTGTCTGTCTGTCTGTCTGTCTGTCTGTCTGTCTGTCTGTCTGTCTCTCTCTCTCTCTCTCTCTCTCTCTCTCTCTCTCTCTCTCTCTCTCTCTCTCTCTCGGTAATCTATTCATTAAAAAGATCTTAGATGTGTCATTAGAAATGGATCTTCTGTCTTTTTTACTGAACATACGTGTTCAAAGAATAGACGACATACATTATCTTGATTGAGTTATCACATGCACATTTGCTCATGTTTCCTGTATCTATTATGACCACACTCTTCATACATTCACAAAAACTAGGCTAAAAGTGAGCTTTCTTATAACACTTTCAGACAAACCAGCACTGCCCAACATGCAAATTTCATGTAGGCATCTTTGAGCTTGCCTGTGTTGTCATTTTTTTTCACTGTTCATGTTTTACAAACATAGCTAAAAAATAATTTCTAAAATTATTACACAAATTAACAAAATGCTCCGTCATTGTTTATTTTAGACTCCGACTAACAAGAAAAACTGTTAGTAAGTAAAATTAATACATAGCTTCAGATTAAGAATGTAATAATACAAAAAAACAAATCTAACACCATTTAAATATTTTGGGATTTGACGCACACAAAATTATATCCGATTTATGATTGGCAGATTACAGTAATAAAAAACTGAGAAGGTCAAAAATAATTCATTACTTCAGTAGACAATGATAAACATAGTAAGTAATAATATGAAAACCATAACTATTTGTATTTTCACAACTGCCATTAGGTTCTGTGAACTCAAAACATATAATAATCCTTATCTTAACCTCCCATCAGACATAAGATAAAAAGCCATTCCCATCATTGCTAAAATTATTGATCTAATATCAGTGCTTCATACAATCATACATACATGTAACTTAGTTTGACTGTTGCAATGCACTATACACATTAAAGCGTTGACTGTACAAGCAAGAGAGGTAGAAGCAGACATAATTGTACTGATGTCTTATATCTGAAGATGACCTCGAGGCTTAAGTGTCGCATGGAAACTTCCCGCTCTCTCTCTCTCTCTCTCTCTCTCTCTCTCTCTCTCTCTCTCTCTCTCTCTCTCTCTCTCTCTCTCTCTCACACACACACACACACACACACACACACACACACACACACACACACACACACACACACACACACACGAAACCTCCCTCACCCATCCATCTACAAAATTCTTGTAGGCCGTGAGGCTTTTGTGCGATCGAAATTCTTTCGTCGTGTAGGCACTCACACCGAACACGAAATAGTTCACAATCGCGATGTAATCCAGCGAAGGATAATCGTCAGGACTGGCCGACTGTACAAGCAAGAGAGGGAGAAGCAGACATAATTGTACTGATGTCTTATATCCGAAGATGACCTCGAGGCTTAAGTGTCGCATGGAAACTTCCCGCTCTCTCTCTCTCTCTCTCTCTCTCTCTCTCTCTCTCTCTCTCTCTCTCTCTCTCACACACACACACACACACACACACACACACACACGCGCGCGCGAAACCGCTTTTTCGCACAATCGCACGCACACGCACAGTCGAACGCTCACGGAATGCATACAGACGAACGCACTGAGTTGGGGCTTTCCCTTTCATTTTATGACAGCAGGGATGGAGAACAATCTCCTAGATGTACTGGCATTGCTACAATTTCGTACACAGCACGAGCGTACCATTTTCCACACCTCACACGATGTCAGATAGGTCGTGAAATGATGCAGAAATGGCTACGAAGCAGTCTCGTGTTCACTCCATTCAAGGGAAGTCACTCGCGCGCCAAATACGTCATCCTTACTAACCTCATACTCCTGGGCAGGCGAGGCTATGCGGGTTAAGCACCTTGCCCAAGGATGCAACTCTAGAATCCGTGCAGAACTGAACCCCGCACCCTCTAGTCGCAAGGCGTTCGTCCTAACCACTGCACTATTAGCGTAGTGGTAGCAGCAGAATCAGTAGCAGCAGCAGTAGTACATGTAGTAGTAGTACATGTAGTAGTATTAGAAGGACATGTAGTAGTAGTACATGTAGTAGTATTAGAAGGACATATAGTAGTAGCACATGTAGCAGTATTAGAAGGACATATAGTAGTAGCACATGTAGTAGTATTAGAAGGACATGTAGTAGTAGTAGCAGTAGTAGTAGTAGTAGTAGTAGTAGTAGTAGTAGTACTAGTAGTAGTAGTAGTAGTAGTAGTAGTAGTACTAGTAGTAGTAGTAGTAGTAGTAGTAGTAGAAGTAGTAGAAGTAGTAGTAGTGGTAGTAGTAGTAGTAGTAGTAGTAGTAGTAGTAGTAGTAGTAGTAGTAGTAGTAGTAGTGGGAGGAGGAGGAGGAGGAGGAGGAGGAGGAGGAGGAGGAGGAGGAGGAGGAGCAGATGGAGGAGGAGCAGATGGAGGAGGAGGAGGAGGAGGAGGAGGAGGAGGAGGAGGAGGAGGAGGAGGAGGAGGAGGAGGAGGAGGAGGAGGAGGAGGAGGAGGAGGAGGAGGAGATGGAGGAGGAGCAGATGGAGGAGGAGGAGGAGGAGGAGGAGGAGGAGGAGGAGGAGGAGGAGGGGGGAGGACGGAGGAGGAGGAGGAGGAGGAGGAGGAGGGGGGAGGAGGGAGGAGGAGGAGGAGGAGGAGGAGGAGGAGGAGGAGGAGGAGGAGGAGGAGGAGGAGGAGGAGGAGGTTATTATTACGGAGCATGTGTAACTGAACACCACAAAGCAGATAACAGGTCGATTTTTGACGTTTGAGAGTTATTTGTATCATTTAAAAGCTGAGAGTTTAAGTTCTCTAATCGTACCCAAGTTATGTTAGTGTCTCGAATAGTCTGAAAGTTACAACTATTGAATAAACATTGCAATCAAGCGTAAAGTAAAAAAAAAAAGCTAAACAAGCGTAAGTATGTCACTTCTGATTGGTCA
Organism: Theodoxus fluviatilis; assembly: GCA_034096865.1. Lineage (NCBI taxonomy): Eukaryota > Metazoa > Mollusca > Gastropoda > Cycloneritida > Neritidae > Theodoxus > Theodoxus fluviatilis. The sequence goes on from JAWQFJ010002848.1 coordinate 40,554, forward strand.
AACTTTTAAACATTTCCTTTTACATCAGGGATTTGCTTGTATTCGTGGACGACGCAATACGGACAATGCTAGACCAGTTCTGCAGAAAGAGAGCAGGGAGACCGAGTTTTGAGGTGATTTGCGATACGATGGCATGACCAGAAGCCATCGAGCCGGGGGAAAAGCTTTACATGGGCTAATTGAACCCTGATCTTTTATTTTATTTTGGGGAGTCGGTCTAAATAAAACTACTTTTAATACATCATCATGTATTTATTTGCTTAGAATATCGGCAATAAATCGATTCTGGAGGAGTAATGGAGGCAGAAAATACCCAGAACAGAGAGTGCATTAGCTGTACTCATCTGATGTTACAGGGCTTTACTTCCAAATAACCAGTGCTACTAATGACCGTTTCGTGGTACTCAATCGATATTATCATCATTATCATCTTAATGAAGAAACAAATTCGTCTGTAGCGCACAGCAGGAGTATTTATGAAATGATTTTACGAAGATGTGTGTCGTCAGTTGGCTTCTGACGTCACTTTGAGAAAAACAACTTCTCAGAGAGCAAATAAGGGAGTTTCTTACAGCCTGATTAAAAGGCTCTGAGTCCAAAAGACATCTTGCCCGGCGAGCGCGGCTTCAGAAAGGACTGCATAGAGGAGCTCAGGGCTCGTAAGATTACCATATTGCACACGTATTTGTAGCATACGATTGTCTCTGTGGTTCTAATAGAAAGAATATGCATCTTACTTGTACGAAGTAATCGATTCAAGCAGAGACTCTCAGCGAGAGGGCGTTTAGGAATGTAGACTATTCGAAGACAGGCCTGGCAACCAGCCAATGTTTTTCTCTTTTTCTTTTTTGAATACACGAAAAGACATTTTCTTTTGAAATTGAGCACTTTACGATGACAACACAGAAATGTTCTCAAACTTCCATTTTGTCTCCTTCGTCTTCAGGAAATCCTGGAATGGAAATCACTTCTGTGACGTTGTCCATAAAGTATTCTGGGACTGTTCTTCACTTAAGTGCAATGTGATTGCATGCCCTGTCGAATAGATTGTCTCAATTTGGTGCCAGAGGGGCACAGGCCTGTAAACTGCGTGGTCACGTGGTAAAGGCTGACAACAGGACTACCACGGGTCCATCAACTTGTTTTTGTCTTCTGAATGTCTTTCCTGTCTGGCTGCCAGCAAATCATGACAAGTTGGCTATTACGTAAACTGAAAACAAAGACTGATATTGCTTTCTACACACAAAAATACACCTTAGACATTTCGTTGCCATTCTCATTCCAATAACATCTTACACGTGATTTCCTGCTTGTTAGCTTGTACCAAAGTTGAACTCTTCACTATTCTGATTACGTGCACACGGACAAAATCCTTACCTTTGCAGGCAACTAAGAAATAACTTTCCATGCGTCATAATGGTGGACTCAGACTGGTTCGACGACTGAAAGGAATCATCTTTCAGATAACTTGGTTGATAACAGGCACCTAACTATGCTATCTAATAAACTAAATCATTCTCTCTCTCTCTCTCTCTCTCTCTCTCTCTCTCTCTCTCCCCCCCCCCCCCTCCCCCCTGTGCACGTCGTCAGGAATCGGTAAAGATTCTATCCAGAGACTCAATGACGAGGGGGTAAAGATTACAGCAGTTTGATTCCCTGAAATGGACAAAGTGTTGCTGTGTAAAACAAACGCCATTACGTTCATGAAAATACATGTCGTTTTCGCTTTGTTCAGTTTCGTTCCGTTTACACACTGATTCAGCTCCAGTGAAATAGTAGTGTCATTCATCTGATCTCGTATTTATCCAAAAGGAATCAGGAATAATCACAACACTCGCCATTCCTCGTGCCAACAAATGTGCACATTAAAATCCGGATACTCTCTGTCATAATTCCCTGAGCATGAACACTCGGGAACATTCCACCCATTAACCAACAGGAGGCAGCTGGAACAAACAGCTTTAACGTCGCATCAGTCAGGCCATACGTGCAGGAAACTTCAGAGGAAAGGAAGCACTCTTTGTTCCATTTGGCATTGCCAGACGGCCGGCAGGCTGAGTGGGAGAGTCTACATGCAGAGATCCTGCGCACAAGAACAGTACTAGTTCTTTGGCCTTGCGTGTGCATTAATCATGAATGAAAACCAAAACTTCATTTCCAGCATTACTGCCAGAGATAAACTGCTGCAAAGGTCGTACATTGTCTCGCCAAACAGAAGTTATCGAAAACAGTGCTGCAATACAATAATTTAGATTTAGAATGAAGGTTGCAGAAGGTTATATAAAGTGGGCAGAACGCAAAATACAGTGTACTGAAAGTCTGCAAACCCACAGGCAGAAGTTGCACTGCTTGTTGAGAATACTCTGCGAGTTGTGCGTGTTTTAAGGGGTGGATTTCTCCCGTTTTGCCACAGAAGCAAGTAGGAAATCGACAGGATGTGGCAAAGTTCACGAGAACAAATATGTTGGGAAATGACATGGCTGATTGGTCATCCGTGCGCAATAGTGTTTCTGCAGATCATCTCATGTTCTGGCAAACAGGAAAATACGCATCAGGAGCAACCAATACCGCTAACAACATATCGGGCACTGCACGGTGGCAGCTATAGTGAATGTCTTCCAAGATAACTAGCCCTGTGTTCGGATGCAAATTATTCTTATCACTTATTCTCAACAAACACCAGATATGCCATCGCAGCATTCAGCCATCGGTGCGACACAAACCGACCAGCCATGCCCGCATGGTAGTCCCAATCTCTTTCTTTTCGGACAGGCAGTTACTGATGACAGGTCAACAGCATTCATTAGGTAGCTTCATTTACCAGACTTGGCGGTCTAATCTTGGTCAAGAAGCAGAGAGCCTCTCATTGACTCTGCCACCAAGCAAGGATAACCTGCCATTAGCAACTCGGGTCTGGGAAGACGTCACTTCCTGTCTGAGGAAGAGGCAAGATCCGGGGTGTGTCGAGTCCTAGAAAAGGATTCATACCACAGGTCCGTCGTCCTTTGCAGCTTGGTGACAAAGTGTGCTTGGAAGTGTGTCTCTATCGTGCTACAAAAGGATATATTTTCGCTCTGCAAAGCCGACGTGAAACCACAGGCTTCGATGACCCCTAAGGAAATCCGTTCAAAGCAAAGTACTCCATCGAGTTCCTTACATAGACCTGAGGCCATGCGAGGAAAATGGAGGAAGAGTCGAGGACCAGAGTTGGGAACGACCTGAATCTGACCGTGCACAACCAAAACACGGGCGGGAAATCAGGAGTCGCTTTAACATACACGACAAAAACAATGCACATTTTCGTGTTAAAAGACTTTATGAGGCATAAAACATACCGCACAACTGAATTATACAGTGTGAAATATCTACTGAGCAGGGATATTTACATTACTAAGAGGATGACGCGTATTTTAGGTTACTTAAAATCGTGAAGCTTGTAAGGGTAAAATCAGCTCACGGTTATTGTACGAAGGCAGGGACGAAGAGACCGAGATACTCAGAAAAGACTACGTGTGCCTTCAAACTCGCTGTTCATACGAACTGCTTGGGCTCAGTCAACCAGGCCTGCTTATGTTTATCTTTGAAGTGCAACACGATCCAGGGCACTTCGCCGTAAACTCCTCAGAGTGGCGGTGGACATGAGCAGTGGACACAAGTAAAGGCCTCCTCACACGTGACAAGATTTCTGGCAACTATGCTATTTCCATAGGAAATATCGCACTCGCAAGTCTCAAGAGCAGTTTTCTGTCGAGTTGCAGCCAAATAGCAAACAGTTTTTTGTTCAAATCCCTCAGAAATGTCCTCGAACAGCCAATCAAATGAGTTCTTGCTTGTGATGCAGCGGTAGAATTTGTCCATGACGTAATCGCTGCCTTCTCTCCTTCTATTCGAAACGTTTGTGGCTAATTCTGCTTTTTCATCTGTCGGTTGTAGGATGTCCAAACGCCTAGAAATGTTTTTAATCAAATTTTAATTTCTACATCATGGTATCTTTCTCATGTGTGCAGTTTATTGCCAAAAAAAAACCTGCTGTCGTCGTACGATGTGCAGCTGACAATATCAACCTCGAAGGAAATCAAACATAATTCATTTTAAACAACCAGATGGAGAGTTGAATTCATAACGAATCTAGAATGAGATTTTACACCTTTTGGTACGTTTTTTCGTTTTGTTGAGAGGGAACTGGTTCGCTGGGGAGTTGTAAATGGACGGGGATGCCAAAATCACAACGAGCACGATATTACGGGGAAAGTTGGAAAGACATCTATCGACACGCTTATCCTTGTACGAGTACACGTGACTTAGTATTAGCGATGTTGCCTACCATGTGGGTGTGCGGTATTCATTTTCCGACCGATAGCGTTGTCTGTATTTTAAAAAGCACACATTAAAGGCTATCACTATAAAAATACACCGCTGCACGCTGACCTGGGGAATCTGAGGTAAACCCCTGTCTCTTCTGTTACGATGATGGTTCTTTTTAATGGTTAGAGTTGCAGCAGAGGTGAGAACAATAGGGAGAAAGTGATTGAGAGAAGAAGAGAGATTAGAAAGACGGAAAGAAAAGGAGTTTGAAGAAAAAGGTGGTTAGTAGTTGAAGTAGAAACACAGTGAGCAAGGCTGGACCTTCGTTTACCTCCATCTTTATTCTTGTTCCAATGAATCTCAGTGCACAGAAAGTAGTGTCCAGGACCTACAAAGGGTTTAGTGTCCAAGGAAAGAAGTTGCAATGTATAACTGGTAGAGTGAATGGTCTGGGAACGGAAGGAGGTGGGGTAAGGAAAGAAGTTGCAATGTATAAATGGTAGAGTGAATGGTCTGGGGATGGAAGGAGGTGGGGTAAGGAAAGAAGTTGCAATGTATAAATGGTAGAGTGAATGGTCTGGGGATGGAAGGAGGTGGGGTAAGGAAAGAAGTTGCAATGTATAAATGGTAGAGTAAATGGTCTGGGGATGGAAGGAGGTGGGGTAAGGAAAGAAGTTGCAATGTATAAATGGTAGAGTAAATGGTCTGGGGATGGAAGGAGGTGGGGTAAGGAAAGAATTTGCAATGTATAAATGGTAGAGTGAATGGTCTGGGGATGGAAGGAGGTGGGGGTAAGGAAAGAAGTCGCAATGTATAACTGGTAGAGTGAATGGTCTGGGGATGGAAGGAGGTGGGGTAAGGAAAGAAGTTGCAATGTATAAATGGTAGAGTGAATGGTCTGGGGATGGAAGGAGGTGGGGTAAGGAAAGAAGTTGCAATGTATAAATGGTAGAGTGAATGGTCTGGGGATGGAAGGAGGTGGGGTAAGGAAAGAAGTTGCAATGTATAAATGGTAGAGTGAATGGTCTGGGGATGGAAGGAGGTGGGGTAAATATGGGGGCTATCAGTCAGTTCGGAGTGTACTTCCTGACTGACTTAGTGTTCTTAGTTCAGCAGCTAATGGACCAACCAAAGGTCACACGATCTACCACATTTGACCATCGGCAGTGTTTTCCTCGGAAAAGCTACCCCTGGGAGTGGGTGGGAGGATAGGGGGAGAGCTGGAGGAGACGCGCCTAGGGGATGTATGGCTCCTGGGCGTCGGGTCCAAGCACATGTACAAAGTTAGTCCTGCCTCTGTGGGCAGTGAGTTCTACCGAGGGAAGATGAGTCAGGTCACTAGGTGCCAACGTGCCCTTCACAGCGAGTGCAAGACCACACACCAGGTGAAGCAGAAAGCCAAGAGATAGCCGATACGCAAACATCTTTGAACGCTCAGGAAAGAACGAACACAACACTACGGGTTTTTTTTCTTATTCTGCAGTCGCGACTTAGCCTACCTCGATGAGTTTGAGCAAAATGAGCAAAGCGGCTTTTCTGATGACTGTCACGTGTTAAATGCGCAGGATCATGGAGCAGGGTGCACTCAGGGAAGTGTCTTGCACAGAGGTAAACCTTCAGTGCGACTAATCTTTTACATGTATGCAGTTTTCCATCAGCTTTCAGAGACTAATTGCCTCTTTACAGAACCAAGGAGGCAATCTTCTCAGAACCCAAATCAATATGATTTATTAGCTGGTTCATATGTGTGCGTGCAAGCAAAACTTTGCTTGTCAGAAATATCTGCGTCTGCAGAAGATTAGGAATGCTGGGGGATGAGATGGTATTAATGAAACATCATCTATGGTTCGGCTGACTTTGTGATTACAATGGGAGGAAATAGGTTGCCATTGCAGATCTTCAGCTCAGTGCCTGCAGATCCAAAACAAAGGACGTGGAGTCATTGAGCGCTACAAAGACCGCGTGGAGACTTCCTTGCAGCGATACAGGATGGCGATAGCAGATTGAGAACCATTCGCTTTCGACCACACTTTCCGTGTGTGCGTCTGTGTGCGTCTGCGCGTGTGCGTGTGTGCGTGTGTGTGCGTGCGTGCGTGCGTGCGTGTGTGTGTTCGTGTCTTTGTGTGTCTGCGTGTGCGTTTGTGTGTGCGTTCGTGCGAGTGTTTGTGTGTGTGTGCGTGTGTGTTTGTGTGTGTGTTTGTATGTGTATGTGTGTGGGTGTATGTGTGTGTGCATTTTTGTATGTGTGCGCGCGCGTTTGTGTATGATGTTTTGTGTGTGTGTATGTGTGTGTGTGTATGTGTGTGTGTTTGTGTATGCTATGCCTGAAAAGTGTGTATCTGCCTAAATGTACATGTACGTCCGTGCAAATGTGCGCGTGTACGTATGTGCGTGCTGGTGTGCATGTGCAGCATGTGCGTGCGCACACATTTGTGTGTGTGTGCATGTGTGTGAATATAAGTGTGTGTATGTGTGTGTACGTATGTGTATGTGTGTGTATGTGTGTGTAAGTGTGTGTGTGAATGTGTGTGTGTGTGCATGTGTGTGTGTGAGTGTGTGTGTGCATGTGTGTGAATATAAGTGTGTGTATGTGTGTGTGTGTGTGTGTGTACGTATGTGTATGTGTGCGTATGTGTGGGTGCCTGTGTGTGAATGTGTATGTGTGCATGTGTGTGAGTGTGTGTGTGAGTGTGTGTGTAAGTGTGTGTGTGTGTGTGTGTGTGTGTGTGTGTGAGTGAGTGAGTGTGTGTGTGTGTGTGTGTGTGTGTGTGTGTGTGTGTGTGCACGCGCGTGTGTGTGTGTGTGCATGTGTGCGAGTGTAAGTATGTTGTGCCAAAAAAGTGCGTTTCTGCCTAAATGTACATGTACGTCCGTGCAAATGTGCGCGTGTACGTATGTGCGTGCTGGTTTGTATGTGCAGCATGCGCGTGCGCACACATTTGTGTGTGTGTGAATGTGTATGTGTATATGTGTGTCTATGTGTGTGTGTATGTGTGTATATGTGTGCGCGCTCATGCATGTGTGTGTATGTGAGAGGGAGGGAGAGAGGGAGGGAGGGAGGGAGGGAGGCAGGGAGAGAGAGAGAGAGAGAGAGAGAGAGAGAGAGAGAGAGAGAGAGAGAGACAGGGAGAGAGAGAGAGAGACAGGGAGAGAGAGAGAGAGAGAGAGACAGGGAGAGAGAGAGAGAGAGAGTGAGAGAGAGAGAGAGATAGAGAGAGATAGATAGATAGAGAGAGAGAGAGATAGAGAGAGATAGAGAGAGAGAGAGAGATTTTTTAAAGTCATGGGCTACTGGTAGATGATCAGTATTATTAATGGTGTATATACCCCTTGTGAAATAAAGTATTGAATAGAATTGAAAAAAGTATGTCCTATATGTGTAGTTAATTTAGTTTCTTGCATTGTCGTGTCTCCAAAACTAGACGTACATCTCCGTCCATGGCGTGAAATATACCACTCTTAGCAGGGTAATACAATATAATTATGAGAAAACGTAACAGAGACAGGAGGCTTTCCCTGCATCATGAGCAAGCACTTTATCGTCGGTATACGACAAAGGTATGGATTCTTGGCTGTGAGTCGCATTGTAAGGGAGACTCGTTAGTTCCCTCTTTGAGTGATCCGTGTAAGAAGTGATGGTCCGATCTGCTATTTCGGTTTACCTGACTCACAATGTATTCCAGATGTACGTAACCACTGTTGAAGGCACGCAGAAACTAGGACGCACGCATGCCATATGAGTCATGATGCCCTGACTACCCTCAGAGCAGCAACTATACCAGTAGATGAATGAAAAGGTTTGAGAAACACAAATAGAGGAGGAAAATGTTTAAGTAACCTGAAGTACACAGCTTTTTTACCATTCTGAGAATGAGAATTTCCAGATAATCTTTTTTCCCATGGCTTGGCTTGTGCCGAATGATTACACACAAAACGGAGAAAGCAGACGGATGATCGACACACCTGGAATGGCACTGGAAAGCTTGTTGTTCAAAGGAAAATGTCCATGCTTTCCTGATGCCCTTGGAAAAGTACCCGAGTGCTAGCTTTTCGAATTGGGATTCCCGTGTCTTCCTGGGCATCCACACCAAATCGCAAGCGTATCTATTTCCTCTCTCACCACCTGAGCACGACAGATCCTGAATGAGGATCGAGACGGTCGCTCCGTATCTTTCATCCCTTCACGATGCATTAGAGGATACAAAAGTGGAGGCATAGATCCCAAAATAGATGGACAGGTCTCGCTCCGATTGCCAGGACTAAATTCGTAGCAAATGGCTTTGCCCGTTCCGTCGGGCACAATGCCCAGTGTCTTCTATTTTGCTCTTACGTTCCTATTATCGCATTACCCTTTTGGTGTGTTTGATTAATTGCTGATAGAGGCAAATGTAAAAGGGCTCCGCCCGAAGAGTTACACCGCAAATCTCGAATTAACCGTGAGGGAATAAATGAAAGCTGATTTGGCGTGAGAGCTCGACGTCGGTGAGTGTGGCGAACCGCTGTTAGGGTAATCAGGTCATACTATTCACATGATCGCGTTCCGTTGCATGAACCGCGTTTAACCGACCTACAAACAAGAGGTAAAGACCTCCTCACTCGTGGACACATTTCTGGCAAATGTGCTGTTTCCATAGGAAATGTGGCGCTTGCAAGTGGCAACACTTTCTCGGGCGTGTTCAAACGTGGCAGTGTTCTGGCAACTAACGCTGAAATGGTAGTTGTCGGAAACATTTCCGGACACTGTACCCCGGGTACAGTGTCCGATCGGACAGAGTACCCCAGGTACTCTGTCCGATCGGACAGAGTACCCAAGTTTGAAATCTCGTCCTTACAGTCACGTGACATACCGATGATAGCTCTCAGCTCAGACCGCACCCGCCACTCCGCCTGACTGACTTCGCACGCTCGGGGAGTTATGCTAAGATCCGGCCGCGTTAATATATCTGCGTTTTGTGACAAACGTCTTGCTCGGCGGTACTGTACTCCATGCACCTTAACGGTCCGCGTGATTCGGGTGTAATCTTAAGCTAAACGACGTTCCGAATGTTTCCGACAACGACCATTTCAGCGCAACTAACATGTTTCCATAGGAAATGTCGAAATGGCAAGTCCAAAAAGCATTGATCTGTGGATTGTGCGCCCAACAGAAAACGTACTGTCTTTCATGTCCGTCAGACACGCCCTTGGCTACTTGCTCGAACAGCCAATCAGATGGGTTCCAGCCTCTGATGTAGTGTTAAAGAAGCGTCCAACAGTGTCAAATGGCGGCCTTGCCACCATCGATTTGAAGTTTCTGTAGCTTCTGCTACTTCCTCTGTCAGTTGTAGGATATCCTTACGCCTAAATATAACTTTCTTGTACCGTTCGTTTACACCATCTTTCTGATGTGTGCCGTTTATTGGCAAAAATACTTGTTGTCGCCACAAGATGCGCACCCCACTCATCAATTTCGAAAAAACACACCACCAACCCCGTGTGGAATGTTTGGGCGGAGAGCTGTTGCTGATCAAACACGCACGTGAACCCTGTCATCTACCGTGTCGACATAATTTTATTTTCTCATTCCAGTCTCAGCTCGCACTTTTCCCACCACATTCGTGAGATCCTGGTGCACGTCAACACGCATTTCCTCGTTTCCAAAAAAAACCCACTTTAATCTGAACAGTGTTTTCATAACAAATATAAAAATTAAAGATATCGTTTTCATGGCATCAGATAAAACTAGCTTTGTACACAATGTCAACAGGTGCTTCGGCGTTTAAAATGTAGAAGCTTACACGACCAATTGATGCATTCAACTTACAGCTTTGATAAATTAATGCTGTTATAGCTTACAATTCTCTTGAATGGGTTTCAAGTATCCCAATATACATCGTTTTCTGTGCGAACTGTAGCAGCAATGGTGGCTAAACTCCTTGTAACTACGGCGGTACTCATGGGTCCTGGCTGAATCAGAAATTGGATTGTGTTACCCCATCGTTGCTATTGAAGGAACCATTACTTTCGACTCATGCATTCCTAAGTAGTGATTTTACTTTAAAAGTTGACTCTTACTCAGAAAGTAAGACGTTACCTCCCTCTCATGCATACGGGCATAGAAAGGCGTTACTTCCCTCTCATGCATACACGTCATAGTAAGGCGTTACTTCCCTCTCATGAATACACGTCATAGTAATGCGTTACTTCCCTCTCGTGCATACGGCCATAAAAGGGCGTTACTTCCCTCTCATGCACACAGGCCATAGTAAGGCGTTACTTCCCTCTCGTGCATACGGGCATTGTATGGCGTTACTTCCCTCTCATGCACACAGGCCATAGTAAGGCGTTACTTCCCTCTCATGCACACAGGCCATAGTAAGGCGTTACTTCCCTCTCATGCACACAGGCCATAGTAAGGCGTTACTTCCCTCTCATGCACACAGGCCATAGTAAGGCGTTACTTCCCTCTCATGCACACAGGCCATAGTATGGCGTTACTACCCTCTCATGAATACACGTCATAGTAAGGCGTTACTTCCCTCTCATGCATACGGGTAATCGTAAGATGTTACTTCCCTCTCATGCACACAGGCCATAGCAAGGCGTTACGTCCCTCTCATGCATACGAGCCCAGCACAAGGAAAGGTGCTGCTCTCTGGCAGCATCCAGTCCACATGACAAAGAGGACTTCAAGCGTCAGCACCTTTCCATACTCGAGACGACAAGAGACAAGGAAAAGAGTAAAACGTATCCATGTTTAGTGAGCCATCAGCATACTCGAGACGACAAGAGACAAGGGAAAGAGTAAAACGTATCCATGTTTAGTGAGCCAACAGCAGACCACTCCAAGGAAAGGTGCCAACTGCATCAAGGCAAACGCCGAGCAAGAGTATCTCTCCCTGTACGTGTCCACGTGGGTCTCATAGAACATGTACAATATTCATTTTGTGTTTTTACCTGTCACATTACTTTTCTCTCTCTCTCTCTGGATTTCAAATCGGAGTTTTACTATATCTGTAATGTGTCTCTGAAGGTCTAGAGAGGAAGGCTAAAACTTTCTTTCCATTTTAATGACCAAAACTGTGTTTGCTCAGCCAAGGGCCTTTAAAAGATTTATGTTTTCATACTCTGAACGCCCTCGGCTTGTGATGCCGGCTCTGTGGCCGAGTGGTTAGCGCGCTGGACCTACAGTCGCTTGCGGCCGAGTGGTTAGCGCGCTGGACCTACAGTCGCTTGTGGCCGAGTGGATAGCGCGCTGGACCTACAGTTGTTTGCGGCCAGTAGGTACGGCGTTCGAAGATGCGCGGTTCCCAGAGTTGCATCCTTGAGCAAGATGCTTAACTCGCATTGCTTCTCCCCACCCAGGAGTAAAGCCGGGTACCTGTGAGGGCAATGTGGCAAAACGTAGTGCGATTAACCCTTGCATGCGGCCAAGCGCCAGCATCGGGTTGGAATACTCCTCAAGGAGCGGAGTTGGTGCTGGTACCTGACTGTGTGCATCTTAAATGTCTGTCACTATGTTTGTTGTGAGGGACGAGTGAGGATTGATCAAGATGCCCAGTGATCAGGGGGTAAAGTGTAAAGCGGTTTGAGACCCAGACAAAAGGTGTAAGTCGCTATATAAAACCACACCTTTTCCTTTACCTTTAAGAAGCGAGATGATATTTACAAAAACAGCGACAGCATTAATGACAACAGAGGCTTCCACAAGTGATCACGATAATCCCACAGCAGAAAGTGAAGGATCCACGAAAGTGGCCAAATGGCAGACCGGACGCGAGTATACTGTCTATGAAAAAGATCAAGAAACTTATTCTTTATAGCAATCTATCATCCCTACGACTGTCTCAAACTGCTTGAACACACCCATCCTCTCCCCCTTTCACGATCCTACCACCTTTCCACACAACCCATTCCCACTAGCAGGGCCTCTTGATCAATCTGTCACCGGCATTAGGAAAAACAAAATCCAAAAACCACAGTGAGGCGAAGAGAGCGAACACGCACGTTTCGGCAACATCTCCACTCACTAGTGAGTGTGTTAACTAGACGGTGGATCCAAACTAGTTCAAGGGTCCTCTCCGTCCTCACTGGGGGTAGGGGTGGGGGTGGGGGTAGGGGTAGGGGTAGGGGTGGGGGTAGGGTGGGGGTAGATAAGCAAGTTAGACATCTTGCCCAAGATTGCATCTCAAAGAACCATGCAGGTTCGAACGCAGCAATCGCTTGCTGCGAGCGTCTTCAAGCGAGCGCCTGCATACGAGCGTTTTGACCCCTGAACAGGAACCCCGTTGCTGGCACCTCAGCATGCAAAGCTTTTCTCTGTTGACACGTCTGTCTTCTGAGCCTTTTCACTTTCCCTCAAACTTACATTCATTTTCCGATGGCGACAATGGTCAGTGTCAACGCGGTGTCATATTTGCGAGACAGAAAAATGAAAAACAACATGATGCTTGTTATGAATCGAATGTGCCGAATGGTGGAAGCACGTGATTTTGTTGCGATTGTGATTACTTTTAGCATGAGTGGCTGAGGAGTGTTCAAGTGTGAGCGGATGATCGGATTGATTGTATATTTGTCGAGTGAAAGCGGTGTGCGACACTCGAGCGAATGAACCCCAGGGAGGCGGGTGAGTGGTGAATTTATCCGTTATCATTCTAAATTGTAAATACCGCGTATGTATGATGATTGATAGTGAAGGAACGGATGAGTTAGTTTGTGTTGTTTCAAGGGTTTTTTGGCATGGTAACGAGTCCCGGAAACCCGAACTGAGGCTTGGAACTCTACTGGTGGGGGCCGGTGTGGAGACTGTCGGCGGGGGCAGCTTGGGCACGTGTAGACCGACTGTCGGCGGGGGCTGCGGCGGTCGTGCTTTGTGCCTTGGTGTTGACGAGGCTGTTGAGGGTGTACCGGCTGCGGTGGTGTCAATACATTCCATTTATACCTATATACTGGTGTTGGTGTCCTTTTTCTTTTGTTTTCATTGTGCGGGCTAGGCTGACCCTAGGCCCAGTTAGCCCGGTCCACAACAATGTTCCCTTTATTTCACTCATCACGGCATTGGTTAGCGTTTCGCGCCTCGTTTTCGACGATGCAATTGATCGGTAATTTGCAGTATTAGAACACGATATGTTTCTCACCGCACTGCCGTCTGATTAACAAAGAAGTCGATTCAGAGATCAAGGCACACTCAATACAACGCGAGGCAGCAAACGGATTCGGCAACACGACTTCGGAATTATGTTACTTTTCCATCATGCTCGCGCTGTATGAACATGGGTCCACACAAGAAGAGAATGACTTCTAACCTACTTGCTGCCGCAAGGGGACTCGCTTCGACCGTCATCTAATCACGATCATGGAGGGATTGGAGCCTCTCTGTTTACCAATCTGCAACAGAGCACCTGGTGTCGCCACTCGATAGTGTGATTGAGACCCGTCCACTCCGGAGCACGGAGGCTTCGGGGCCGATCCACGCATGCAGAAATTGATTCGGTGCCAAGCCGGCTGAGAACAACTTTGGAAACCATCCGTCATGTCCAAGATGGCGGAAGACTGCGAAGAGGATGAGCAATGACCAATCAGGATGCAGCCGGCGACGTCACCGCCACTCGAAGTCTCTCTCGCGGTTTCGCATACGTCTCCGCTTTCATTGACCTAAAACTGGGTCACCGATTGATGGAGTGTTCTTCTGGCATTGCTGCAAGGGTAGCCCACGCATCTCTGTCATGTTGGAGTCTGGCTCAGGTGGAGACGCTGTTTCCAAACTGTGAGGCTTTGTCGCCAGAACGGAAGTCTGTAAACGAGACGCTGTCATTTGGGAGTGTAGTATCTACGAGGCGTTGATGCTGACTTAGATGTTTGTAGCAGACCGGCTGCAACGTCCCACCTCCAGGACTGTGGTGACGCTCACTCTAAAATCACATGACTGGCTTGTCAACATAACCACTATCGTCACCTACATCGCATTTGCCGTCAGCATTGTAACCATCGTCGTCATCGTCGTTCAGGAGGAAATTTTCGCGGAAAGTAGAGTTACAGCTCCTAGCAACACTTCATCGCCTGCATGATCTATGGTCGCACTTTCGCACTCCAGCAGCGAGGGGGAGGAGGAGGAGGAGGAGGAGGGGGAGGGGGAGGGGGAGGGGGATTCCAAAGACTACGATGAGGACGACGACGGTGGTGGTGGTGGGGATGAAGAATCGCTAGGCATTTGAGTCACGAGCAGTCATGTTCTGAGCGTTCCGAAATCAGCGTGCAAATTCGGTTTCACCCTCAGAGAACCACCAGCTACGGTAATAACAGAGCAAACGAGCAGCTGTCCGTCACAGAGTTGGCGCGAAACGCCTCTGTTGCACTACTGCAGACTACGGTTCTCAATCTCAGACAAATGGCTCAGATTGCAACATGTAGAGCAAAATGTTAATGACATTATTCGCTCATTCATGCTGAGCGGCTCTCTGTTCCTTCGAGTACCTTTGTTGCGAAGTTCAGGACATGTTCAAAGTTAGTTATCATCATTATCACTACATTCGCTTGTGTTACCTTAAATGTTAAGAGAATCTTGACCAATGTTTGCTGCGGTAGATAAAAAGTTCAGACAGCATTTCGAAGTCGTAGAGCATTGAAAAGAAAAGTAAAGAAAAGAACGGTAAAACGAATTTCGCGTTATTTTTATTGTGACTGCACGAAATACCAACTTCGCTGCAGTTGTGACAAGCCAAGCGTGCAACATCACACCAAAATCAAGATTACCTTGATGGGACTTTGCAATAAATACACTTTTCAAAACGCAATTTTGAAAACACACTTTTGAATACGCACTTTTCAAACGCACTTTTCAAAACTCAGTTTTCGAAACTCAGTTTTCAAAACGCAGTTTTCAAAACGCACTGGGATTCTTGCGCCGCTGATGTTCTCATTTTAGCTTTTGTTGTTACATTTCAGTGCAGCTCAGATCTAACTTTTTCCATGAATGTAGAACGAAGACCCTTCAGAGGTTTGTGGATCTCGGTCGAAGTCCTAGGGCTGTGGTTAATGCGCTTGCGGGCGCTCAGGTGCCAACGAATCCTGGAGTCGATTTTAATGTCCATGCAAGAGCCATAAAATGGTGGTATACTTGTAGTGCAGGCCCTCCAGAGATCTCGCGCGGCGAAGTATCACTTCCTGAAAGACCACGATTCGTTGTCAGAGGGTGGTTGTGCCTTGTTCAATGGTGCGAGTTCTCTGTTGTAACTTGTAGTTGTTGGAAGGAGGTAGATAGGGGGAAAAGCCCCAGTGACAGAAAGAGAAACAGAAAAAGGACAAGAGAAGTGGTCCAGGAAGAGGTGTTAATTTAAGTAGAGTGAGGGCAAATCCAAACTTCGTTACCTTCTCGTCCTTGATTTGTTGATTGGACACACAGCCCACCCAAAAGGAATGATTTCCTTGCATGATAGTGCACACTGGCTAAGAGGTGGTCTTGAGTGAGGAGAGTCAGGAGCTGTTGATGGGGACACGGTGATCTGCTCGCAGATTCTCCTCTTCCTATTGGCTCGGATTGTCTCGTTCTTTGTGCGTGCGTTTTGTAGACTGTCACGCGCTGTGGGTCAGTATATTTGGACATGCGTTTAGCGCCTTCCAGGAAAACCGCCACAGAACAACAAAGGAAGGGCACAGCCACCACTGAGAGGGGGAGTGGGGTTGGACCCCTGTGCTCAGGCACGAATGCCTGTATCAAAATAAATTGATCATCATGTGCCTCTTTGTATTAGCGATCTGTGTCAGCGCTGAGTCAGGGCTAGCTTGAATCTCAGAAAAGGAACAAGATCATATCTTTATACAAGTTACTATCTCTGGAGGGACATGATATAGGAAGCAATCTCCTTACCACTGAGTGACCAGACGTTGGAAAAGAAACCAAACAAGATCGGCTTAACGCTTGGGTTCAAGATGACTGGGACGATGTGTCTACCTGTAGGATTGGAGTGGCTCTGTGGGCCCAGGGGCGGGTTTCAAAATAGGTAGTCGATCTTGGTCGCAAGATCTTGCTTCGCAGTAAGAGCTAGCTAAAAAAGAAACTACCCCAGCGGCGAGCGAAGATCCAAGATGGCGACGACCGAGACTAGGGTTTATGTTTTGTGACGCTTCGACACTGAAAATATTCGATAATTCGTTCTCCGCTGACTCATGTGTGCCTTAATTTGTCACCTCGCTGCAATCTCAGCTGGACAATTAAAGTAGATTACGATTTTTTTCTTTATGGTGTGCACGATGTGTGGTTGACGGTGAGAAATCCTGCATTAAGTTCGAATTGAAAATTCTCTCGCAAAGAGACGTAACTCTACATTCTGACCTCCCTTTGCGTAAAGGAAAATCGCTAGTGCGCGGTAGTGTACATAGGGTCTTTGACTGCACTAGGCTCAGGAGTCACTTATCAGGGCATAGATAGTGGTAATAAAAATGTTCAATTTACACAATAACCTCAAACCTTACCGTAAACCAAGAAAGTTAAAGTTAACCGAAGACTCGTCCAAAAACGTCACTCCTAGTGACACGATGCTCATGCTGTCCGCCATCTTGAATCTCAGTAGCTAGGCACCGCTCAAACTGCCTCGCTCAATCTACGCTCGTCTACGATTGGCTCGCGAGCAAGCAAAGAATGAAACTGCCCAATTGGCGAGATCTGCGTAGATCTACCGAGATCTTCGCATTTTGAAACCCGCCCCAGGGAGGACATGGAGAGGCGGAAAGTCGTGGGGCATTGGAACTCTCATAATGTTGATGTACGTTCGTCATCAAGGGAAAAGATACAGGAACAACAATAACAACAACAACAGCAAAACCAGCCCAAACAGGCAATTGTGAAACCTACTAGTCGCTGTCAACGATTCATCAAAGCCACCTTTTATTCTTCGAGCAGAACTCCGAGGTGATTGTTGGGAGAGACGTTATTTTAGTAGCATCAGTCATTTGCGATTAAATAAGGTAAAATGCAAAACTCCAGCAACAGCCCCGGTAGAGGTTTTGGAAAAAGAGACAGCTCAGACTCATACGAAAAGAGCAAAGTGCGCATGATGATAGGAGGATATCAAACAAATATGATGCTGCACCCTCAGGCTCGCTTTGACGTCTCTAAATGCTTTTTACCTTTGAAGATCAACAGTTTGCAATTTTTTACTTGCTACTCATTTGAATAGTTTCAAGTTCTGCTTTGACATATGTATACACTGAAACGTCATGTTTCAGCATTTATGTGCTGAATATAGTCATGAATATGAAGCACGGAGGCCTGAAAGAGGATATGGCAGGTGTTTCTCGGGCCACGAAGCACGGAATAGAAATCATTTGTGACCTGATACAGCAGAAGAAACATCAAGTTGGAGATTAGTTTTTCAATAGTTAATCGTATCACGAAAAACTATGGAACTACAGCTTTGAATAGGTGTAATACTTATAGAAATCAGACTATTCAGAAGGAAGTTTTTTTAAAGACTGTAGTCGATTACCAGCAAATCCGTCATTTTGAGAAAACGGCCGTTGAAGTTGACAGAGACGGTGAGTATGAACAGTTCTTAGAAGATATTTTGCGACATGATTTAATGTGAGTGGGCAGAACAAGGCTAGAAATGGCGTGATATGCACCATGTTAGATTCAACCCGAGCGGAGTCCATTCTTTTCAGGCCACACGGAAAGGCATGCACTTCTCTAATACCGTGAATTGAACCACTGTTTACGCTGTAATTATCTTAAAATCTCGGAAATGCTAGACAAATAGTCCTAAAATCTAGAAATAGCTCACACTCGATTTTGACAGAATTCAGGTTAGAAACTTCACTCGCGTTACATAGCATTTCGCTTCAGTTACTTTTTCATTTTACCGTTTCCAAAAGTATTGTTTCTGTGTGTCGCGTGACGCGACGTTTGGTGTGATTAGAGATAAATGATTAGGGGGTTGATTAATTACGGTGACACCGTATTCTTCAAAATAACGGTTAGGGTTATGGCTCAATATAGCTTGAGCGGGAAAATCCCAGCTAGGCACGTGCTGGGAGGCTGAGCGTTTTGTAAGGGGATTACCTATTGACCTGGCACGGGCTGGAGGTCAGTAAAATTAAGCACTCTGATTGGGTGTGCTTTACCGCGCGACGGAGGCCTCTTGATCCGGGCGACGTGGTTTAAGCAGACGGGTTCATCGCTCTAGATGAAGAAGGACGTGTGGGTGATGAGCTCTGCGATCCGAGGCCACAGGTGGTCTGAGGCGAAGTTTGTCTTCGCATTTTTCTTGCCTTGGTGGCTAGACCAGCCAGCCAAGGAAGCTTCTAGGAATTAGTCTTGTACTGGACGTGGAGAAGTTATCGGCGTTTTCACAGCCTTTGTTGGGGTAAGGACGAAATCTTGTTTCGCTCGTTTTGCCATGTGGGTAAATGACCGTTTGAAATGTCAGTGGGAAAGGATTCAATTGCTGGGATAGTATAAGTAAGCTTAAAAGTATGGGACTCGTTTCTTTGGTAGAAATGGATAAACTTCTTTTACATTGGGTTGTAAATTCGTGCAATCTCGTTTTAACGCCAGGATGGGTTTTCTAAACGAAATGTTTCTCGCAGGGGGGAAGCGAGGAGGGGGAATTTCAGAACACATGGGTTAAGGGCGGTCGCCCTATTTCCAATTAATTCAATGAAAGAATTTGTGGGAAAAAAAGAGATAGTAGCTTATTGGTATGGGTCGATATGTTATAGGCTTTGTGGAGTATCTGAATCTTACGGATGGTGTGCTGCTGACGTGGACGTTGGTGGATTGGTGGACTGGCGACGCTGCTTTCTACCAAGAGCTTCGAGGAGCTCTGCTTTCCAGCACTGGGCGGAAGTACCGGGTGCTGCCGACGGACGGTCTTCTTCAAGTGCACGGAGGTGTACTGGGTTCCTCTACGTTTGGGTGTCCAGAGTGCAAGTATTGTTTCGTGCAGCGAAACGAGTCTAGCGGGAGGATAGACTGTAAATTTCCTATGGGGAAGGAATTCGAACTCGGACAGGGAAGCCTGGGGGGTAAGGTGGTCGAACTTATGTACTTTCATTCACGCGAGGTGATGAAGGGTGCAGTAGCGGGTTGCAATAGGGAGACATGCAACGGAGCAGTGTGAAGTGCTACTTGATTCACTAGTCTTGAATGACGTGTTTCACACTGTGACAGACTTGGATTCGATCGCTGGATAACCTTACTTGTGTTTTAAGGGTTGACTTTGAATAGAGTTAGGCGGAGCCTATCTACATGCTTAAAGGAGGGGCCTACGGTATTTCTTCTTGGGGGAGAAGAAAACTGGCGTTTTGGGGTGGCATATGTCAATTGGGCTGGGTGTGTGTGTAGGTTGTATTCTTGGATCCGAGAGGAAGCCAAGAGCTGGTAAGCACACGTTTTCTCATTTGTTTCTCTGTTCGCTCGCCTGTCATGACTGCATAGCGGAGGGACGCTTCTGATTGGCTGGAGTGAGAGGGAGAGAGCAGTTGAGCGGAGCACCAGTGGAAAGGGGGCGGGGCTTCGGGTTTGTTGACATCCGAGCACTCCATTGCTCGGAGTCGGGGTCATGATTATCTTCTCAGGGGGAGGAGTGGATATATTTGGACGGGGTTCTTGTGTGACCATTGATGTTTCTCTAGCTGGAACTGTTGAGAATTAAGAGTGAGGTTTCTTTTGTTGACACTTCGTTGTTGACAAAGCTTTTTTGAAGGACTTAGCACCTCAGAAAGGGGTGGAGTGGACTTATACTGCTGGGGTTGGAAGTAGAGTGTGTGAATCTGATTAGTAGAGATTATTCTTGTTCTGACCAGGACGGTCAGAACGAGTGGTGGAAGAGTGGGGTTTGTGAGAGAAACTTGGAAGTATTTTTTTCTCTGTTTTGGTGGAGTTGGAAGTGGAGTTGGGTTTTTTTTCCATCACAGTGTCAACTTAGCACGTTACCGGTAACGTTGTTAGTGTTGCTTGTGATTTGTTTTCTGGCAAGTATTGAGGTTCGTAAACCTTTTGCTTGAAGGTTGTTGTTGTTGTTTGTTTTTTTCTCTGTTTGCAGCGGAAGCGTCGCCATCTTGTTTCCGCTGGGCTGAGGTTGTGTTATTGTTTTGAATTTGGCCCTTATTTTATTGAACGCTGCTAGCGTTCACTCCTTACTGCTTCGGGCAGAAGGGAAAAGGTTCTGTGCTTGATTAAACTGTTATTTTGTACCAGATTCAGTGGTTCTTTCTCACTTTGTTGTTCTGACATTGATTGATTGTTGTGGTGTCCCCCAAGGAGTGGCAGTTAAGTTTAGTTGTAAACTCTAAAGTGTCAAATGGCTTTCACCTTCAGGGCGATTACATCGTTCCTGAAGGATTGAAGGTGTAGAATCGCAAAACTACATTATAGCTATTAGACGCCGCGACACTGTGCATTTATGTATTTTGTTGTTATAAAGTAAATAATTGGAGATCGGGTATGTGTATGGGTAGGAATCAATCCAACCGTCTGTGCGTGGAATGTTTAGGGTTCCAATACGCATTAGCGTAGTTAATTCCGACTTAACACGCTACGTGAATTACCTCTTACACATCTACAGTCTGCCACAAGTAATTTCTGTCGCTCGGGCAATGTACCCATTGACCCACTACCAGATCATCGAGCACAATGTCGATTCCCTTCAATCTCCACTCACCCAGTAAATGTCTCCACTTAGTCAACTAAAGTGTTCCTCTGTCTTCTTGTCAACGATCCCGAAGAAACCATATGAACTTGTTCTGTGCGTAGAAACCATTCCTATGGCATTGCGTTTCGCCCACGCAACGAAACACCAATAAAAACCGCTGGCGCTGAACCTCCAGGTTTTGGCATTAAAACACCACCACCACCAACAACAAAGATCGGGTTCGAACCCGCAACCTCTCGAGAAAAGAGGAGGGAAAAAGTAAGGTTCGAACCCGCAACCTCTCACGTGTACAAGAACGGGTGGGGTGGCTCTCTCTCTCTCTTTCTCTCTCGAATACCATACATACATTTAAAAAAAAGCTGTGTGGATTCGAACCCGTACGCGCATCCCCTACAAACAAGCATGTCCCAGCGACAAAAAAATATTCGACGCGCTACTGAGTGAGCTAATCCGTAAAGCTGTGAGGACCTCCAGTAAACCTGGAGGGGAAAAAATCCTTCTTTCTCCTTCACCAATGTCCAATCTCCTCGAAATTAAGTCACGTTATTCGACGTCAAATGATCAAGTCACACATGCCAAAACTTCCCTTGAGTCGGGACAGAGTTCCGTCCCTTGCCTTCTTTGCAACACCAAAACGTTAAAAAGTCACTTTCTTTTCAAACCTCGATTCTGAAAATTTGATACATTCAATTGGACCTAACTTCCAGTAAGTGTGCAAAATGTCAAGGAATTCCGACCAGTAGTGTTTGAGATATCAGCCGTTAAGTCGGGACTGACAGACAGACAGACAGTCAGACAGACAGTCAAACAGACAGACAGACAGACAGACAGACAGACAGTCAGACAGACAGACAGACAGATAAAGCTGTGAGGACCTCCAGTAAACCTGGAGGGATAAACGAAGTGTGGCCATAGCACTCAGTACTCAGCACTCGCACTCAGCACTCTGCACTCAGCACTCCGCACTCAGTACTCTGCACTCAGCACTCTGCACTCAGCACGCAGCACTCAGCA
>JAWQFJ010002848.1:67500-70000 GCA_034096865.1 Theodoxus fluviatilis
ACTCCACTTTTCTCGTTGAGAGAGAGAGAGAGAGAGAGAGAGAGAGAGAGAGAGAGAGAGAGAGAGAAAGGCAGACAGACAGACGGACGGACACACAGACAGACGGACAGACACACAGGCAGGCAGGCAGGTAAGCAGGCAGGCAGGCGCGCGCGCATGCACACATATAAATACGCACATAAGCCCGTGAGCTCGCACGCGTACACACACACGCACACACACACACGCACACACACACACACACACACACACACACACACACACGCACGCACACACATACACACATACACGCGCTCACAAATACACACACACACATACACGAGCACACAAATACGCACACACACGCGCACACAAATACACACACACATGCACACATACAGACACACATACACACACGCACGCAGACACACAAATACGCGCGCGCACACACACACACACACACACACACACACACACACACACACACACACACACACTCACTCACTCACACAAATACGCACTCACTCACACACACACACACACACACACACACACACACACACACACACACACACACACACACACACACACACACACACACTCACACACACACACACACACACACACACACACGCACGCACACACGCACGCACGCCCACAATACACACACATATACGCACACAAATACACGCACAGACACACACACAGATACACACACATACACACATAGACACACACAGACATACACACACACACACACACACACATACACCACACACACGCCCACACGTACACACATGCACGGGCAGACTGATAGACCGAGAAACATTGTCAAAGGCATTTTCGGCTGAGACTGAAAATGTAAAGTGAAGATCCGACAAGACACGAAAGAAAGCTTTAGAAGAGGAAGAACGATTTTAAAAGAAGAAGATATACGAAAAATAAGAATAAAACAGACAGGGAGAAAGAGACACGATCAAGGTCGACACGGAGAGATGGTGTAAACAGAGTCCAAAACAGTAGATGACGTCACCAGAGTGAGGAAAGGCAAGCAGTGGGAAGGTGGAGGCTGCAGACCATACACCACGACTGGCTGTCACACGATCTCCCATAGCACTTGCCGTCCCTTCAGCCAGGCAAGAGCGATCAAAGGGAGGCTACTGCAGTTCCAGCCCGGTCGTCCATCGTTTTCCACCTTGTCGGGACAGCAGTAATCTCCCTTGTACCATACATCAGTGTGCTAGAAGCGGGGCCCACGCGATGGATAGTGGTGTAAAACAAGGCGTGTGTGGAGTCGGTGCTCATTGAGAGTAAGTCATAGCAAAGGCCCGAATCAGAGGGTGACAAACGTTGAGTGGGACTTGGCTTAAAACTGGAATGCATTAGGCACTGGAAAAGTATTTTAGAAAAAAAAGACTGGAGCATGTGGGGATAGTCTCTGTCTTCTCTGCTGCAAAGCAGTCGATCATCGCTTTTGATGAAAATTGCAATGGCTCCAGAGGTGAAGGCGGGACTCCGATGCGCAGAGTCTGTGGCATTAAGAGGACGCTGTGCCTGTGTCCTGCTCTGCACGCCGTCCTTGCATTCCCCTGTTGGAAACGGCCTGTCAACACCAGTGCTTAATTAGCAAACGTGTACGCACACAACACGCGTGTGCGCATCCACACAAACACCCTCTCACATACACACGCGCGTACGCATGCATACTCACACACATACACAGCCACACACACGCACATGTACACACACGCATAAACACAATCGCGCATATGTACAAACACACATGCACATAAGCACACACATAATCTAAACTCACGCACACATCCGCCTTTTAACACTGATTATGTACAGTTAACTCTACAGGTATACGGTATCGTATGAGAAGCTTTCACTTTAATTTAAATTCGTCTTCGTCGATTCAAAGCCACTGAAACAGACGACACGTCATCAGACACCCACGGCTTACAGAGGACACGAAATGTTCATCGCAAGCATTCGGATGGCTGTCTCTATGTCGGCAGGCGTTGATGTTTAGCCTGTGGAAGACATTGGGGGTAACCAGCGATAGCCACGTGACTCTCCGTCTCCAAGTCATCCGGCCTTGGTTATCCGAACTGGCTATCCGACCACCACCTTGCCGGGCTCGACGCCGTTTGCCGGCTGTTGGAACCACGTGACTTCAGAGGGCGGGGTGGCGGTGGCCTGCTGATCCGAAACCAGGTCTGAAGGGGAGAGAACTCCGATCAATACGAACCCGAGACTCCGAACCCAATCACCCGCTTGTTGAAATGTACGGATCTCAGCAGCAGAGAGGACGTCTCAGAAGAAAGCCTATGTTTCATTCATTCTCGCATTCGTGACACGATCTAAGACGGAGTTCTCGTACGAGTCTTGCACAGAGCATGAGCGTCTTCGTTAGCTTGCAAGCCCGCATGTCTCTGACATTTCAGAATTGCTCAAGCTCTCAAAAATGCTATTAAAAAACTCAGCAAAA
This sequence comes from Theodoxus fluviatilis, assembly GCA_034096865.1. Lineage (NCBI taxonomy): Eukaryota > Metazoa > Mollusca > Gastropoda > Cycloneritida > Neritidae > Theodoxus > Theodoxus fluviatilis. The sequence continues at coordinate 69,974 of JAWQFJ010002848.1, forward strand.
TGATTGGGGAAAATGTCACTGAATCGT
>JAWQFJ010002848.1:75000-87500 GCA_034096865.1 Theodoxus fluviatilis
CGTGACCGTTGCCATCCAACCACTGCAGTCAAGGAGGAAGCGCCGTCTGGCGTTAAACAGTTGCAGCACCGCGTGAGATGTTCCAACTGCTGAGTTACCTTTACAGGACCTTGACTGACTGATGTGGGGGTAAAGATCATGTGAGAACGCTGGCATTGATCCACTGCTCATAGCAAGTTGAAGCATTCAACAACGGAACGCCGAGTATGAGATTGCAAATACAGGGATGGCTCAATCTCCTCATAACAACAAATGTTATAGTGTAAGCTACGTTCGTACGTATGCACGGGTGAGCATTTGTCGCGACTTCGGTCAAGACCTGAGACCCGAGACGTTTTCTGTCTATTGCCTGCAGCGTTTCGGCCTGCTGTACAAACTCCAAATGACAGGGATGACTGAATCTCCACACAGCTTGAGTAATTGAGTACCTACGTACTGTGGGCTGTTGAATGCGTTTTCAGTGATGCAGTCACGACGTAGATAGTGTACGGAGCCTCGTGTGATAAAGTTTACATGAGAGGATTAATCGTGCCAGCTTTATTGTCCCTGGCTCTTCTATCTCGGCAGTTATCTAACACATGATCATTTTAATAAAATTATCCAATTGCATGTCATCCCGACTTAGTCGAGTCAGAGGTTTTAGGATTCATATCACTCGATTTAGTCCTGATTTTGTTGATGCTCAAAAACATACAAAACTGACAGTATACTTATGAATTTGGAGGATTTCAAGCAAACGAAACGTCACTAGGAACGGTAGGAAATGAAGTTGTACTTGGTAAGGTGCAAACAAGCAAATATAGATACACACATTCAAAGTGCAGAGACTAATGAAAGAAACATTAATGCATGTACAGTGGGACGAACGAGCTGAAAGAAACTAGAAAACTGAGCCACTGCATTAAGTAGCAGGTGTGTGTGTGTGTGTGTGTGTGTGTGTGTGTGTGTGTGTGTGTGTGTGTACATGAGAGAGAGAGAGAGAGAGAGAGAGAGAGAGAGAGAGAGGGAGAGAGGTGTGTGTGTGTGTGTGTGTGTACGGAGGCGGGGACGTATTTAAAGAGAAAACTACGTCTTTCGAATTTCACATTAGAACCCATGTTTTCTTTGACCATCAAAACAGACTCACCTGAGACATACCCGACGAATAGTACCACAAGCAAAGGCGTCATTTTCTTGCCGAACCTTTCTGAGACTGGAAAGCCAGTAAGCTTTGAAGAAAAACAACGGCAGTCTAGATAGGCTCAAGTGCTGCTCTCTATGCCAGACAATTCCTTATCTCTGACCTAGTCATGCTGCCCGAGAGATCTCTGTACTCTGGACAGAGGAGCACTTGTCGCTGTTGAACTGGCTTTGATGTTATCTGATACATTCATTTTAGTATGAATCCGACGATTAATGTTGCATGCCCAGTAACATATTTCTCAATTCAATAAATCCAACGTCTCTGGCTGACAGAAGCGATGAGAAATCATCGACCACCTTTTCCCGTAAGTGGACGCATTGGTTAACTGGAAGAAATGTCTCCTCCAACAAAAAAAATATGCTAAATTAATCGCATTTACACATTCTGTAATCGTCTATGGTAAACATCTTCAATGATCTGTTGACCTCGTCATTCAGAATCATCTCCTGTGCCACGTACCAGACCTGTGGCAGTGCTGTCAGCATAGAACTCGGAACAGATGACAGAAGTTTGCAATTCGAGTGCCAGACAGCTATGCTGGTCTCTTGAGGACTTTCTCCTTCATTCTCTATGTCTGACGTTGGTGTTAAAACTCATGCACACAGTTCAGAATTACCATCAAGACATCATCGTCGTTTTTTTTACTTTCATGCACTGGTACAGGGTGATGATTGCTGAGCGAACAAGCTGTTGAAGCCTGCTATGAATCATGCAAGTTGTCCTTATTGTGAGCAGTAATTGGTAGAGGATTTCCTTTCTATGTTTTCAGAGGTTGGCCTTGGAATACCACTGCAGTAATCAAACTTGTTTATTTTCTGGAAATTGAATGATGTTTTTAACGGCAAATGTTTGGAGTGGTGAGTAGAGGTCAAGGCCAAATGGAATTTAGTGTGTCAGAACAACAGGCCCACTCGCCATGTCACAGCGACTTCGTAGCATTCCGCAAGGCGCGCTTCCTCCACGCTCCATGTTGGACCTTGGACTGAGAAAAAGACAACTTTTTGGGAGTGTCACTTACGATGACGTTGTTTTATCTTTTTTTTCTTTTGTTATAGACATGCATATAAGTCATAAATTTCCTTTTAGAGTGTTGGCCTGGTTCTGACTGACTTTTCATAGCGCACATCCACCAACTTTTATCGCTCGTTTTCAAACCGCGTGTGCACGCCTGCTTCCCATTATTCCGTTAATTGTCGCAATATGTAGCTTCAGAATGACTGTGGGGTCGTGATATCCAAGAATTGTCCTCTTCGAGATGAAACCGATTTTCGAGGTCGGCACCTAAATTCCTTGAATCCAGGGAGACACATAAAGAGGTCTGAAGAAAACAAGGGGGACTTCAGTCCATCTGCTTTATCATTCACAAGCTTTCGGAGCTCAGTGCTCCTTCTTCAGGTGTGCGACCGAAGTCCCCCTTGTTTTCATCATTCTACATGGCCCAACCCCGGCTTCCATCCTCATAAAGAGGTCTGGCATACACGATATTCCATATGTCTTAAATATTCTGTTTCCGAAACAAGCATCGTATTTTCCTTTTTGCGACTGAGCTTCTTGCCTTTATTTGAGGAAAAGAACTGTGGCAATAATTCATTCCTTGTCTGCGATAGGATTAATGCTCTACCTGTGTGTTTGGCGTGCACTGAACTTCCCTCTATGGCTATTTCAAGAAGCAAAATAGGACCTGCAACACCAAAAGAAAGTTCTTCAATAAAGTTCTTATCAGAGAGTGCAGCCAGCTCTGTTTACAATTTCGATCAAAACCTGAGTTTTCACGTTGCATAAAAGGACTTATTTCTCAACTGTTTCTCCTCCAACCGTCCATTCCCCCCACATGTTGTCAAGAAACGTGATCGCCGGAGGCGAAATGGTTAAGATAATGGAGGATCCTGTATTTGACGAGTCTTACAGTTGAGCCTTAGGGGAGTTTTCCATCACCCATCAGCATTTGTTCATTGTCATCAGCATTTTTCCATCAGCATTTCCGCACCATCCTGAACATCCACTGGAGTGACTTCATCACAAACGTCGAGGTCCTCGAACAGGCTGGGGTCACCAGCGTTGAGGCCATGCTACTAAAATCACAGCTGCGCAGGGCAGGACATGTTCACAGGGTGGAAGAGTATCGCCTGCCTAAGAACTCTCCACGGGCCAACGTGACAAAGGGGGACCGAAGAAACGTTACCAAGACTGCCTCAGGGAGTCCCTCAATACTTGCCACATGGACCATCGCCGTTGGTCAACACTTGCTGCAGATCGTGACACCTGGCGGCTCATCGTGGGCAGGGCCGTCGCCTCCATCGAGAACACCCGTAGGGCCTCTATGGAAAAAAGCGAAATAGAAGGAACCAGGCAGCTGCGACCGACCAGACCTTCCCCTTCAGCAAATGCGACCGGATCTGCCGATCCCGCATCGGACTTCTAAGTCATTAGCGAGCCTGCAAAGGACGTGGACCATGACCTTCCAGATCTTCGTTAAACAAAGCAAGGCCATGCTGAGTGGAGCTTTCCACCATTCTTAGCTGTAAATAATTTTGAAGCAAATGAAGCAGAGTTTACATGCAAAATTCATCAGTGCTAAAGCTTGGATATTTCCAGATGCCAATTCATCTGAAATCATAGGTTTATTTTGTAGTTGGCGTGCTAGTCACTGCAGAATTCCCCTAAGTGACACCCGTGTCTTTTAGGGTCGTCCTTAGCCGAGTTGCATGAGGTTTCCATAAAAGTGCGACAGCCCGCGGATCTTCCTGAGGTGTGGTACCAGACTGAAGCCACAGACTGAAGCCACAGAGTCAGACTTCTCTTCGCTTGAGCTGTGTCCACCCCGACCCAAGCTGAGCAATGGGACGTGTCCTCGGATTGCTGTATCTTGTCGCCTTTGTTAAATAGCTCTTGCTTGCTTGAAACACATAAAACTACAGCAGAATCATTACAACTCAACATTGTCAAACACTGCGGATATAGACTCTCATCAGAGCGTACTCTCATACTTGTGAAATGCTGGAATCAAAACAGGATTGTTTATCTTTTCAGCACAGATCAGTTCAGCTGAGAAGACAGCTGTTGCAGAAAACCAACACTGGCATCTTCAAGTAATAACTGTTTGCTCTTTTATAAATAATACATTATAAATATAAACGACTCCAGCTCACCTATTTTCATACGAAATTTACTGCCACATCAAAATACATGCACTTTTTTTCTTACGTATATCGCAGTCTATTGAGTAAAACAAAAATAATGCAGCTTGTATACTCAATAAGACTACATCAAACAATATTAAATCACTGCATTTAAAATCAATACTTGTTTTACAGCTACAAATTAGTACAGTATAGCGATAGAAAAAATTGCAGCAAAATGTATAAAACTATATCGGTAATAAAGTTCTGATATTGCTTGCCCGAAAGAGCCTACATTACTGACCACAAATGTGCTCTACAGGGCCCAACGGGACCTGCCCTAACCATAATTGATATATGTATCTAACAAAGCAGATATAAAGGTTTTAAAAATGTAATCAAGCAGGTATCTTACTCAAGTTTAACAATTACATAACAGGCCAGTATCAAATCGAACCCATGATCAAACAGACTAGCATTGAATTGCTGTCGAGGGGATGGAGTCGAAGCAAATATGTACAATTCAGACGCGACACCTCGTAATGTGTATCATGGTGGGCACTAAATTCACAAGGCCGTATTCAAGAGAAGGTGAAACGTGTTTTTTCTCCATTAAAGACTAGCCCCCAAGAGCTGTTCTATTTTAAACAATGGCAAACTCCCACCTCTGGGCATGATAGACAGACTTTACTCCTATGGTACAGAGGCGATAAGATTCACCGAGGACATCAAGAAGTACATTCGCCGTTTATCCCCATGCCTTACATTAACATGAAGAAGTCCCTTTTTTAGTACGCATGAGGCAAACATCTCAAGGAGGACATTTGTTGGATATTGTATCAACACTACAATCTAACACGTCAAGTTCAGACTGGTGACTTCCGGAAAGTGTTCATAATGCAAAACGCCTCAAAGGCATTCGCTTATGGGTAATTTTTGTCCACATCAACAACCCCTCATTTTGGAGTACAAAAGATACCCATCTACAAAAACTGCTCTTGTACACAATTACAGACATCAATTTTAAAGTACAACGGCAAAACAGTCTTCAAGAGCTGTTTATTGCCAATTTGTGTGGTCACACTTCAGATCGAAGTATAAAAGCTCTTCCTCTCCAAGTCGATATGCTTACACTTCAGAGTAGAAGGGGACAACGAGCTTACAGGGGTCAGTAGCCCAATCCCTTGTACGAGTAGTTGTCCAGACTTTCCTCTTGTGAATTGTTGGTGGAGACGGATACGGTAACTGAGAAGAAGCAAATCGACGGCATCAGTTACCATTTCGATTAAAATTATCCATGAAAACGTTTTGGTCTCTCTTTCGGGCATTCATTCCTTTTCGTAGCACAGAGGCTGAGAGGTAGAATGAGTTAACAACATAGTAACGCATAACGAAAGATTACTACAAACAATAAATTGCCACGTATGGCTAACTAAAAATCAACACTATTGATAGAGACAAACATACGTGGTCCCTCTCGCGCGTAGATGCTCCAAGTTGCTGTCTAGCCTAAGGTTTGGTGTAGTTGCACATGCGCCATCCTCACCCCCTCCCCTCCCCACCTCCCTCCACACTTACACACACACACACACACACACACACACACACACATACACACACACACTGCAAGTACACGTTTAGCTCTAGCGCCTGACAAGACCTTTTAGTCGAAGAGATATGCCTCGCATTCGTCGTATTCCATTGTCCCTCCTTGTCTCCGTTCTAATAATACAGACAAGAACTTTACCTCTCGTATGATTTCTTTAATGCGGTAGCAACGTCAAACCTCGTCAGATGAGACCAGGTAATGTTACGATCCATCCCTCTTGTCTCCCACCAACTGTAAACTATCAGTTCTTTCAACGTCCTAAAGATAAAATCTAAACCCCTGACCACCCTTTTTTCGCCCAGCTTTTCTCTCTCCAGCAAACTTCCTCAGCAGCCTAATGACAAGAAGACCACTTAATGACCAACTAGAGCGGAGTTTGATGCCGCCATGTCCACTTGTCAAGAAATGAGTAACTGTTCTCTGCCCAGCAGCCACGAGGCATCCCGGAAAATTGTTACAAAATGTGGCCTGCAAGTTTTTTCGATTTCTGATATGCATATTTCATCCGACACGTGTGTTATTGACACACTTATTTTTCTCAAATTATATTACCACGCATTTTGCGTAGCAGGAGACTGAAGTAGTGTGAGTGGGTCTGACTGGATGATAACAGGGTCATCGAAAAACTATATACATTTATTTCGTTAATTTTTTTCGTGAAAGAGAAATATCGTGATCATCGATTTGACAATATCATTTCGGGATTTCATGTAGACAGAATGTACAGTTCAAATTATGCTTCTGCATGCATCGCGATCAGACATTTTCATGGCAGTAATGGAAGTCCTCTGCTTAAGTCGGTTCTTAACTGGTGTTTGCCAAGTCTTGGCAAATACTGGCTAAGTATTTGGTCAAAATTTGCCGGGTCTTGAGATATATTCCTGAATATTTGGTCAAAGACTTGGGATATTGGCTCGACATGTAGTGCCAAGAGCTATTGGCGCGAGATATTCGTGAGATCCCCTCAGAAAACAATGGCGGAAAAAATATGTCTCTTCGTTTACATTTACAGTCATTGTATACTTAAGGTATGGACATGATGCCGATCGATGCCATATTGCAAATGTCCTTTGTGGGATCTTGACATGGCTTCGTCAAGTTATTAAGAAGCTAAAGATTTGCCAAGGCTTGGCACAATGGTTGCCGAAATTGTTCCGAAAGTTTGTCAATAAGTAATTTTCCAAGACGTAGTGAATATTGGCCAAGCTTTCTTTGTCAATTAAGAACAGGCTTTACGCGATAAATCCGAATCAAAAGAGAAGAGTTTTCTGTCTGACTCAGAAAGTATGGCTTGGCGATCTCTGTCTATCCGAGAAAGCATGTTTTCCCACATACTGTACCAGTAGACAAACCAGTGATATATGACCTTTTGACCTCGAAAAGAGATTTTGCAAAAATCTTACCCACACGTGACTGCCTGCCCCGCCAATCCGAATGCTTTAGACACAGCAGGAAGCACGTCAGCAAAGGGGAGGTAACTCCCCTTGCCACGTGATCGCGCTTGTCTATATAAGCTTGAGGCAGGCAGCACGCCGTTCTCTTGACATTTTTCGAGACTGCTGTCGCGTTTCGCTTGCACGTGGATTACTCGTGCATTGGATTATCCTCGCCTACTTGTGTAGTGTAGAGTTTGCAGTTTCCCTTCACTGGAGTTTAAGGGAAGTTGCGGCTTGCCGCTTTGCTTGCGTCTGTTTTGACGTTTTCGTTGGCTGGTCGCTTTGTTTTGTTTTGAGTGAACGCGCTGGAAGCTTTGTGGTTAGCTTGGTGCGTCGCTACTTGTTTTCTTTCAGTGCTAGCGACGACTTGCTGTTTGCTTGTTTGCTTGTCTTCGCTTGTCACTGTGTTGTTCGCCTTACTCGACGTACGGGGCGGTTTTGCGTCCCGTGCGCAGTAATGGCGTCTCGCTTCCACGTGCCCCTTCCGTCTGTCCCGCCTCGGTAAGATGGACGGTTAGAGGCGTGCACTGTTGCGTTAGTTTGAACGCTTGTGTGTGTGTTTGGGACTTGGACGTTCGTGCAAGCGCTAGTCTCGGGTGGTTGGCGAGTAGTTGCTCGTCTTGGAGCAACGACAGGCTGGTGTTTCGCTTGTTTGCTTGTCTTGCTGTCGTTTCGCGTTGCCCGCGGTTGTTCCTGTGACGTCAGTCGGCGCTGCGAATTTTTTCGTTCGCGCACGCTTCTGTTACTGTTCTGTTTTTCCCACTTGGTCTGTTTCGAACGTGTACTCTGCGGCTGTTTCCGCGTTTGCTCGTTCGGCTGGTGGTGGTGGCGGCGGCCTTGTCTAACCCGTTGTTTGGTTAAACTTGGCGTTCGCGTCTTTGCTTGCTGCTTCTCAGTCTGCCGTGGGGCGAAGGACGGCGTTTGCCGCGTCGTCTGCGCCTAGGCAGATTTTGGGGCTATCGCCCTCTTGTTTATCAGGGTTGTCTTCGCGTTCCCTGTTGTTACCTCTTTGTGCGCTATTCCCGGGCGTCTGACGGGCGCCTGGGGGTGAGCATTCAGGGCGTCCCTCCTTCACGCTGGCGTGGGTGCGCACTCTGACGTCGCCACCCTGGGGTGCAGCGACATTGGGAGAAGGGAGGTTTTCTAGCTCATGGGGAGTGAGTGTTTCTGCTTAAAAGAATCATTCCTTCTCTTGAGCTCACGTGTCGGTCGGTTAGCGTGTTTCCGCGGCGTTTCCTGTCTTGATAGGTGGCGCTGCGGAGTTCAGTCGTGGCACGCTGTGGTTGTTAGGCCCAACACGCGGTCTGCTAGATGGTGGACGCTGTGCTGGGCCTGCATTTGCTTTCTCTGTTGGTGGGTGGGGGTGAGGGGGGTTTCTAGCCCGGCCCCTCCCCTATCCCGTGCATGTGGGAGAGGCGTTTGCTGTCTTCTCCTCTTCTGTCTTTCCGCAGGTCAGACCACGGTTTGTTTTGCTTTCAGCCTTTTACGCTACGTGAACCCTGCTCACCGCGTGTCCGGCTGGTCGGGTCAGCCTGGTCAGGCTGGGACCTGCCTTACCTGGATTTGTGGTTTCTGGCTCCTGGGCAAAGGTGCGAGCAGGTCGGCTCGGTCTGGTACGTATAGAGCGGAGCTCCCGGCCATCCAGCTGTAACTGCTTGGTTCGGTAGAGCGTGCCGCCTCTCTTCCCGTGCACTCCTCCCACCGCGCTCCCGCGAGGTCGAGCTTGCGGTTAGGCCTCCACCGCGCTCCCGCTAGGTCGAGCTTGCGGTTAGGCCTCCCACCGCGCTCCCGCGAGGTCGAGCTTGCGGTTAGGCCTCCCACCGCGCTCCCCCAAGGTCGAGCTTGCGGTTAGGCCTCCCACCGCGCTCCCCCAAGGTCGAGCTTGCGGTAAGGCCTCCCACCGCGCTCCCGTGAGGTCGAGCTTGCGGTTAGGCCTCCCACCGCGCTCCCCCAAGGTCGAGCTTGCGGTTAGGCCTCCCACCGCGCTCCCCCAAGGTCGAGCTTGCGGTTAGGCCTCCTACCGCGCTCCCGCGAGGTCGAGCTTGCGGTTAGGCCAGGGCAGATCGGAGCTCCCGGCCATCCAGCTGTCACTGCTTGGTCCGGTTGAGCGTGCCTCCTCCCTTTCCATGCACTCCTCCCACCGCGCTCCCACAGGGTCGAGCTTGCGGTTAGGCCAGGGCAGATCGGAGCTCCCGGCCATCCAGCTGACACTGCTTGGTCCGGTTGAGCGTGCCGCCTCCCTTCCCGTGCACTCCTCCCACTTCGCGCCCATCAGGTCGAGCAGGGCGGAGAGGCACTCTTGCCGCGCTCCCGCAAGGTCGAGCTCTGCGGTGGGGCCTAGGCAGAGCGCTGCCCCCAGCCTTTCAGCTGGCGCTGTTTGGCTCGGTGAGCGCGCCGCCTCCCTTCCCGTGCACTCCCCTGTGCCCCGCTCCCGCGCTTCCGCCAGGTCGAGCAGGGCGGAGTGCCGCCCTTACCTCGCTCCCGTAAGGTCGATCTCGGCGGTGGGGTCACGGCAGAGCGTGGCTCCCAGCCATTCAGCAAGCACTGCTTGGACTGGTGATCATGCCGCCCTCCTTTCTGTGCAGCGCGGTCATGGGTCTGTGTTCTCCTCTGGCTCCGCGGTCGTCGACTGTGTTTCTCCCTGTGGGGAGGCGAGTCTAGAACGACCGGATCAGAGCCCAGCGAGTTGGCACGATCGGTTCTCGGACCCTGGTTCCACTGCGGCTGCGGAAGAGGGGTGGGACGTTGGGTCGGTTGACCAAACCTCCTATCTTTCTCTGTCTGTGGACTCTTCTGGTGAGGGAACGTTTGGCGCGGCTGTGATTCGGCCCTTTCAGGTGCACGATCCCAGTCTTCTGCCGCGCGGACTTTGTTCTTCTCCTACGCGATCACACGCTCTGCAACGGGCTTATGCCGTGTGGCGTCGACAAGTTCACGACAGCGCTATTCTGAGGGTGGTGCGGGACGGATATAAAATTCCGTTCACAACTCCTCCGCGTCTGTCACTTGAGCCTCTTGCTTTTCCTAAACCCTTTCACCCTGAGAAGGTGAAGGTGTTGGACGAGGAAGTCGCTTCTCTGCTGGTCAAGCAGGTTGTTCAGGAGGTGTCTCTTGCCTCACCGGGGTTTTACTCCAGAATTTTCGCGGTTGCGAAACATTCCGGTGGGTTTCGCCCGGTTCTAGACCTCTCGCGGTTGAACAAGTCTGTTCGCGAGATGCCTTTTAAGATGGAGTCTTCCAGGTCGGTGCGTGATGCAATTCGCCCTGGCGATTGTGCCACGTCATTGGACCTGCAGGATGCGTACTTCCATGTCTCGATGCATCCGGACATGTGGAAGTATCTGCGTTTCGTCTGGGGAGACCGGGTTTTTCAATTCGTTTCCCTGCCTTTCGGTCTGTCTACTGCCCCTTTCATTTTCACCAAGATCACCAAACAGTTGGCGATGTTGGTGAGGGGCAGGGGAGTGCGTTTGCGGATGTACCTGGACGATTGGTTGATTTTACATCGCTCGTCTCGGCAGTGTGCCCAGGACACGGAAACGGTGGTCCAACTTGCACAGGGCCTTGGTTTCAACTTCTCGTTGAAAAAGTCTGACTTCCTTCCGTCAACTTCATTTCAGTACCTCGGCATGCAGTTCGACACTCTCGCCTTCTCTGTCCGTCCGTCCGCGGACAGGTTGCGGTCGTTGTCAGACCTACTCTCTCACTTACGTGGTGTGGAGAGCGCTCCCTATCGTGCTCTTCTCTCCTTGCTTGGCAAGATGGAGTCGATGGCTACCCTGTTGCCTTTGGCACGGGTTGCCAAACGACCCCTTCAGAGGCAGCTTGCCAGCCGGGTCTCCGACTGCTCCGATTTTGATCAGATGGTGGTTCTGGGGGACTGGTTTCGGGAAGCCACTTTGCGTTGGATGGACGTGACGTGGCTCCATTCTTCTGTCCCTATCCGTCCCCAGGGTCCTATCGTCTATCTGTTCACAGACGCTTCGAGGAACGGTTGGGGTGGGCACACAGACACGGACTCGGTGTCCGGTCTGTGGTCTCAGAGCGAGTCGCGGCTGCACATCAACTTTCTGGAGATGGAAGCAGTTTTTCTCTCTCTCCAGGGGTTACTGTCAGTCTTGAGGAATCGGCACGTAACAGTCTCAGGTGACAATGTCACATGCCTGAGTTATCTCCGGCATCAAGGAGGCACAGTTTCTACGTCATTGTCTCTGAAAGCTGAGGAGATTCTGGTTTGGGCTGATTCCCATGGCATTTCCATTTCCACGGAATTCATTCCTGGAAAGTTGAATGTGCTGGCGGATCACCTAAGCCGGAGGAATCAGGTTCTGCCTACAGAGTGGACTGTAGCGCATCAGGCTCTAGAGCAGGTGTGGCTTCGCTGGGGCAAGCCGATGGTGGATCTGTTCGCCACCCGGTTCAACACGCGTTTGCCGTGTTACTTCTCCCCTATGCATGATCCACAGGCTCTCGGGCGGGATGCCTTTGCTAGGTCGTGGTCGGGCATGGAAGTCTACGCTTTCCCTCCCACGCGGCTTCTTCCGAGGGTGTTGGCCAAGGTCGCCCTGGAGCGTCCTCGCATGATCCTGGTCGCGCCTTTCTGGCCTGGAGCTTCCTGGTTCCCTGATCTGCTGGCTCTGGCCGATGGGGAGCGCATCGAGCTTCATCTCTCTGCGTGCACTCTCGTGCAACCTCGTTCGGGAATTGGCCATCCGAATGTTCACTTGTTGAACCTTTCTGCTTGGCTTCTTTCCAACACAGGATCACCTGGCTAGTTCCTTGTTTTCTCGGTTGTTTTGCACGTAGACAGATCTTTCCTCCTCTGTGGGATGGGTTTTCTGCTTCTCCGTTTCTAGGTCGTATCCTAGAATGTGTTGTTGATCCTTCTGCTGGTGCCTCTCGGACTCATGTACTCCGCAAGGTTGCCACCTCTGTAGCGTTTGCCAAGAGTATCTCTTTGGTTCACTTTATGAGGGCGGTCTGCTGGTGCAGTGACTGTGTTCACACGCTTTTAACTGTGTGAGGTTCGGGTTCGTCATGTCAACGACACCTTGGGCATCAACAAGTGGTTGTTGCGGATTGGCTCTTCGTGTTTGAGTGTGAGTAGTTTTTTCTGTTGGGTCAGGTGTTTATGCACAACCCACCGCCCATTG
>JAWQFJ010002848.1:92500-127500 GCA_034096865.1 Theodoxus fluviatilis
CATGTGGCAAGCACATCTTACCATGTGACGAGCACGTCTTATTAACCACGCAGTAAGCACATCTTACCATGTGACGAGCACGTCTTATTTACCACGCAGTAAGCACATCTTACCATGTGACGAGCACGTCTTATTTACCATGTGGCAAGCACACCTTACCATGTGACGAGCACGTCTTATTTACCATGTGGCAAGCACACATCACCATGTGACGAGCACGTCTTATTTACCATGTGGCAACCACATCTTACCATGTGACGAGCACGTCTTATTTACCACGCAGTATGCACATCTTACCATGTGACGAGCACATCTTATCGACCATGTGGCAAGCACACCTTACCATGTGACGAGCACGTCTTATTTACCACGCAGTAAGCACATCTTACCATGTGATGAGCACGTCTTATTTACCACGCAGTAAGCACATCTTACCATGTGACGAGCGCGTCTTATTTACCACGCAGTAAGCAATCTTACCATGTGATGAGCACGTCTTATTTACCACGCAGTAAGCACATCTTACCATGTGACGAGCACGTCTTATTTATCACGCAGTAAGCACATCTTACCATGTGACGAGCGTCTCATGGCAGTGGAGGTTGGGGTCGCTGCCACAGCAGGGTGCTTGGCAGCCTTCAAAGCACCGGCCACAGACCATCACCTTCCTCTCCATCTCGGCAAGCTTGCTGCTGGACAGCTCCTCTGGACAGAGGATGGGCTGTGGTCCAGGCAGTGCTCGCAGCTTGCCGTCTCTTACTGCGCAGAGAAACCACAGCCTGGTGTGAGAACAGGATGTACGAGCTTTGTCGACCGTCTCCTCTGCCGTAATTAAATGAGAGCGTATCCATTGTGTGCGATGTCTGTAATGAAATGTCTGTGTTCTCACTGTGAATGTTGCAAACATACATGAACACACTTAGGCAAGCCAGACTCAATGGTTCTGTGTCATATTGCTCTCAGTGTCTTTTGTTCTTGCTTGCAAGTTACAGGAAGCTTGCAAGTTGACTAGGCGATGACGACGGTTCGAAAATTACATTCCCCGAGTCTTTCTGTCTGTTATCATTGATGTGTCGGTGATCACTTATTGTAGGAACAAGCTCGTCTAGCCGTATCATGCTGACAATCTCATAATTCATTCTAACATCTCACTGCCTGAATAAACATGACCAGTTGTCTTCGTCCATATCAGTGTTTGCAGGAATAACTTTGTCAAATCCTGAAAGCAGTGTGATCGTTGCGTTTTATTCTTGTTGGTGTTGACGTATGCTTGCAATGCGCAAAATGCCAAAGTATTGCAAAGGAACATCAGTAGAAGAGTAAAATAGTTCAGTCTTTTTGTGGCTTAAACACAACCACACACACACAGACACAGACACACACACACACACACACACACACACACACACACCCCGACGTACAGACACACACACACACACACACACACACACACACACATGTATATAAACAGATATTCATGTGTACTCGCGCCTGCTTGCGTGAAGACACACTTGCAGTATTGATTGCTCAGCAAATGCGCAAACCACAGTAAAACACATCAGCACAGCATGCATTCCTCGGTTGCCCGCGTACCAAGCTGCTCTGAAGGCGCATCAATGCCGTTCTGCAGTTTATCGACGTCGACGTCCAGGTTGGTGAAGAACGGAGAACCTTCAGGCGCCGTCCTGAAAAAAGCACGGCGTGCTTGTCAAAATCTGTGGAAGGTTCTCATTGATATTTTCCCTTCGCTGTTCTCGGCTTCTGATGAAGTAGCATCTCGGCCACGAAGTGACCTTAATGCATCACAACCTCATTCCCCTACCGCTCACTGCCCTCGTCTCTCCCCCTCTCTTTAGCATTTCTTTGTATTCAAGGCAATGCCAAATAAGCGTTCAGCTTCGCCTGCTGCTAAATGCAGGACAAATGCGCACTGTTCTTTAAGCAATGACGCTTACGCCATTTGAATGAGGTCAAGAGTCAATCGATGCGGGGTGATCACTTAAATAATGGACATGGAGGCGCAGGGTGATACCGTTGAATTCTGGGATGCAGACTGGTGAAACGACACATGCAGTTGACTTCAAGTCAAGACGACTACTATTGGCTGGAATGAAAGGTCGAACTAAAATAACAGTAAACAAACAGGAACCCACATACACGTACTCACGCGCGGACGCACACATTCACTCAGCAAATGAAGGCAGCACACAGATCTTCCAAAGGGTACAAATGCATTACACACACGCACGCATTCACACGCACATACACGCAAACAGAGCAGGTGCAGAACACACAGGCTGTAGTGCGCGGGTACTGCGGTGACACTGACCATTCCAGGCGAATCTGCTTACAGTGGTCCTTGCCGCACTGACTGCACGGTCCGCACCCGCCCTTCCAGCAGGTGGTGGTCGCCAGTATGGACTCCAATAGCACCGACTCATCCGTCTGGCAGCCACGGCACGCGGTCAGCGAGTCGTCAGCGTCGTCAGCAGGGAAACCTGTCACGGGTCACGGAGACACCCCACACAGTCATGCAGCGTGCACTCTAGTCAGGTCGGACATCACTGATGACGTCACCCTGACTGACGCAGAGAACGTTTCGTGTAACCATTTTTGGGTAGAGCTTGCAGTATGGCGGTGTTGGCACCCAGGATAAAGTCAATTATAAGCATAGGCGTAGACACGGTCATCTGTCCCGTGGTCAGTGTTGGCCTTGTGTAACCGTTAGGTGAGAAGTACATGCGGAGTGAGGTAGACCCGTAAACGTAGTCAGAACTACACTGCATGAATACACGGCACCCTGTCTGCATGTATTCCACGCTCTATTACTTCGTGTAAGAGACAATGTGCACTGTATAAATAATTGCTACTGAGTTACACTGTTACGCTGGCTTCAACCTGCCTTACAGCTCTCTCCCACAATCACAGAGTTGTCAGAGCAAAACGTACGAGTACTAGTGTAATGCAATGAGTAGGCTCAAGAATCGCCTTTACATGTAGTCAAGGGGAATGGCGCCTTCCATGCAGTCCATGCTGTCCTATCACTCATCACGCATCGTGCAGCAGCAGTCCATGCTGTCCTATCACTCATCACGCATCGTGCAGCAGCAGTCCATGCTGTCCTATCATTCATCACGCATCGTGCTGCAGCAGGAGATTGCGCACATGGCCTGTGTCAGCGTAACTGTGATATTCATAACGCGTTTTTCATACAGAGTGGACAATTTCAACGAATTCAACGGAGTCCATGTCCACCATCTGAGATTGCGCAGGTCGAATACTGGGCAACCGAGAAGCAGACATTGCCAGGACGAAACTTTCTCAGCTGGTATTCAATTTCGGGCGAGGTTTCGGCGGAAAAGAATGGAAAGACTATACATTTGCTCAAGATATCGACTGCATGTATCCATGTTTGAAGTTTGAGTACTTTTACCAAGTTCACAAATATACTGTATTTGCCTGTTTTACCTTGTTCGCAGCTGAGTTCTCTTGTTCGTTTCCTGCTTTCCCTATGCACATTGTATTATTTTAAGAGAGTTTTTAAACGTTACCTACAAAAGCAATTTTTACATAGTAACTCGGACAGAAGTGAGAACAATCGCACCAAAGAGTCATTCCTATTTGGCACCCCTGGGCGGAAGCGTAACAGGATACTTGTGAGGCCAGTGAAGATAAAATGTTTCGCCACAAACCTTTGATGCGACAGAAAGCGAGCACCGGCTTTTACTCTGCACATAGAATGGAGATGTATATTGTAAACATGATGGGAGGTTTAGGGAGCTCCCTTTAGGATGATGATTTGCTTTTTGGCACGTCATGGACGTGGAACCAGCACTCTCACAGTCACACAGAGTGCAAGGTGCATCGAAGGTGTTCATCTTGCACATTCATACTCATTCAGGCGCACACAGGGTTACAACACATAGTAACGACACAGGGTTGCCGCCTATGGGGAAATAACAAGAGGGAATCCAGATTTGTCCCTTCCCAGAGATTTAACTACGGCAGAGCACCTCGCACACAATCAAACGCCAATACTTGCTCGCCTAAATCCGCCTGTCTAAAGACAGGGTTTCAATAGCCGAGTAGAGGTTGAGGAGCTGACAAAGCACTCATGCAGGAAGGGAGACTACTGGGTTTGGGGCTACCAGGAACCGGTGATTAATGTTGTAAATCTGATGGAAGATTGAGGAAGCTCCTTTCGGGACGATTAGTTTTTTTGGCATGTCATAGACGTTGCACCAACACTCTCGCAGTCACACAGAGAGGAAGGTGCATCACATAGATGTTCACCTTGTACATTCATACTCATTCATGCGCACACAGGGCTACGACACAAAGAGATGGTTTTTCTATTTGACCTTCACTACGCCCTGACTGTGTGGACCCCTTCCTGCTGCCAAGTGTCCGTAGAGCCTGTTATGAATCGAATGTGCCGAATGGTGTGTACACGTGGTTTTGTTTTGATTGTGATTACTTTTAGTATGAGTTGGTGACGTAGTGGCTGAGGAGTGTTCAAGGGTGAGTGGATGATCTGATTGACTGTATATTTGTCGAGTGAAAGCGGTGTGCGACACTCGAGCGAATGAACCCCAGGGAGACGGATGAGTGGTGATTTTATCAGCTATCATTTTATATTGTAACAAGAAGGGCAAAGCCCATACGACTCACATGATTGACCTTGACCTTTACATGACCTTGACCTTCAGGTGCACCTCAAGGTCAAGGTCAATCAACTAAACCTAGCAATGACATCATACACTAAGAAATGCTTTACACATTTTCCCTACCAAAATACATGTGACCTTGACCCAAGGTCAAGGTCATCCAAGGTCATGCAACACAAAGCTGTTCATTCAAGACATAGGAAGCACAATGGTGTTTACTGGCACTTTCTACCATAAGATATAGTCACTTTTAGTGGTTCACTACCCCATTTTGGTCACATTTCATAAGGGTCAAAGTGACCTTGACCTTGATGATATGTGACCAAATGTGTCTCATAATGAAAGTATAACTTGTGTACTACAATGTTATGAAGTTTGGAACAGTTATCTTCCATAGTTCATGGGCAAGGTCGCTTCAAAATATGTATACAATCCAACTTTGAAGAGCTCCTGTGACCTTGACCTTGAAGCAAGGTCAACCAAACTGGTATCAAAAGATAGGGATTACTTTGCCCTATATACCATATATAGGTCAGGTATCCAATCTTAAAAACGTCAGAGAAAATTGAGAAAATGTGAAAAAATGGCTGTTTTTTAGACAACATTTATGGCCCCTGCGACCTTGACCTTGAAGCAATGTCAAGTCACTATGTATTTTTTTGAGGCCTTGTCATCATACACCATCATGCCACATTTGGTATTGATAGACTTAATAGTCTCTGAGAAAAATCCAACGTTAAAGTTTTCGGACGCCCGGACGCCCGGACGCCCGGACGCCCGGACGCCCGGACGGACGAAACGGGTGAGTACATAGACTCACTTTTGCTTCGCATGTGAGTCAAAAACCGCGTATGTATGATGATTGATAGTGAAGGAACGGATGAGTTAGTTTGTGTTGTTTTCAGGGTTCTTCTGCATGGTGACAGTCCAGTGTTTCCCAAACTAAGACTCGGAGCTCTACTGGCGGGGGCCGGTGTGGAGACTGTCGGCGGGGGCCGCTTGGTCACTTGTTTGAGCTACGTTAGCGCCTTTGTGCCCTGGTGTGGGCCGAGGCTGCCTGAGTGGGTGCCGTAAGGCAAGGGTGTTTAATACACTTCATTCATACATATATGCTAGTCTTTGTGTCCTTTCTGTTATTTTCATTGTGCGGGCTAGGCTAACCCTAGGCCAGGGTAGCCGGTCCGTAACAGAGCCTCGATCAGCCGGTCCAATGATCAGGGCTGTCCTGGGGTCAGCAGTTCCGATCCACATGTGGGTGGAAGTCGGTTTTTGAAATCTCTATCCTCATCTTCACTCCAGAACGACCGTGGACACTCGCTCAAGTATTACTTTGTTACTTCCAGTGGCCTTGAAAGAGACGAAAGAACCGGACTCACCGTGCAGTTGGATGACGACAGACACGAAGGACCTCGACTCCAGATACGACGCTTCTGATGACGAGTCCGACCCAGGATGGTTGGACGCTGGAATGAAGAATGAAAATAAGCCGAGAAAAGGCGAAAAGCTCGCGCGTTCACAGAGATGGGTGGTGGTGTTTCACGGCTCATCAGCCTTTGAAGGCTATGTAAGGCCACTAGGCACGAAAATAATCACTAGAGCAGTTTAGAGTAAACGCAAGTCACGGTGTCCCTAGTCATTCGCCTCTTATGAATCGCGTAGGAAGACGCGGTGGGTCAATTCTTACCCCGAACCCACAGGGGGAGCGCGCGTTTACAGAGAATGCAGTCCGGAAAACCAATAATCTGTTTAGCGTTTGATCCTGGTGGATTTATGATTACTTGGATGTCCGTGGAAATGAGAACTTGGGTGTGTGCAAGAGTGAGTAGGTTTTGGTTTGCAGACAAAATCCATGTAACTTGCATGGAGCGCTTGAGCAAAATCAAAGTAAACAACGCCTAAACATCAGTTTCTGACACGTCGATCCACGCTATTTACACAGACCAGCTGCATCCAAGTGGGTGATGCTTTGCGTTCAAAGCATGAACGCCTTCCTCTGTCATGATAAGGTTTGCTTTCAAACAGTCTCACCTTTGTTTTGCGTTTCGGCGTATCTCACATTGCCACAGAGACTCTTGAACTTTGTTTTGAGCTTGCCTCCAGTTGCTGTAAAGCAAAGAGACACCACGCTGCACTAGAGCACATTACTAACAGACACACACTCTTATCTCTGTACCGAGAACTACCACTTTTCCTTTAGTGATCGTGCGGCGGACCTTTCTACAAGAGACTTCAGAGAACAGTAAACTGAAGCAGGCGCATCTGTACAAACGTGCCGGTCTGTGTGAAGTCTCCCCGTCGTGTTTTGCTTTTGCGCAAGTCCATGAGTGTCGAGATGGTCATTAGACTAACTCATCCTCCAACGCACATTTGCCCCACAATATGTAGGTAAGTGTTATTTCTGGCATAGCAGAATGTTAACACTGTTCCCAAAACGTCACAATTCAGACGCCAGGGTTTCACAGCACGAGTGAATTTCAAGAGAGGGACAACCGCAGTTTGGCCGCATTGTAGACTGGTTTTAGATAGGTAACATTGAAGACACACGCGCTAAAATGAATGTGCACGAAAATGGAAGCATCTTATTGGCTTCAAAATGACGAATTCAGACGGCTTCGCATCCAGGGTTGTCAAACAGTATTACACTTTTCATCTAGCCGCAGTAGCTTTTCAAAGCCATGGGAAAACCCCAGAACGAAGCGTCACCCACCTTTGCTAGAGGACTACGTAGAAGTCACTTACAGTACACTGTTACACTACCACGTACCTACGACGCAGACTGATGGAGGAAGTGGGGAGGCCTCAATCTGTACGAAGACATGTAGCGATGCAAAAGGAGACAACACGCGTACAGCACCATCACACTGACACGCAGCCACTGAGACAAAGACCACCACTCCCATTCAGCCTTACTAGCCAGGACTAAACCTGCAGCATCTCTGCGACTCCCGATCACACCCACAGTCCTGCATTTCAGCAACTACTACTACTGTGCTACCACCTTTACTACAACTGTACCTATCAGCAGCACCACACTTTCCACCACCTCCCTGATAAAATATCACACACACACACACACACACACACACACACACACACACACACACACACACACCCTCTTACCCACAGAACTGTTACTGTTCCTACTTCCACCACCATCACCACCATCACCACCACCATCACCACCATCATCACCACCACCTTCACCACCACCATCACCACCACCATCACCACCACCATTATTGGAAGTAGTCGCATTCTTTAACACAAACAACAAAAAGTTCACACAAGCTTGTGTAATATTGATGCGCAACGAATTCCATTGCGTGGACCTCTAAAGCCCGCCAGTGACGTCCCCACCTTGAACGACTGCTGACACACCTGTGACAGACTAGAAACTAACACTGACCATTGTTGGCTTCGTCAGCTCCTCTGCCAGGACTCAGCAGACAGCGAGCAACTGTCTTGTGAGGGAACTTGGCTTCTGTGTGGAGTGGGAAAGGTGGACAGATGTTCAAATTATTTTGGAAGAGATTCAAAATTAATGTTTATCCTTTTGGAAATTGTCCACCTATCTAAATTAAGTGTGCCTTTTTAAGATTCTTATACCTTTTATTATACATGTATTAACTTTAAAAACAAAAAACAAACAAACGTGCTCGTATTCCATCATCATCATCGTCGTCGTCGTCGTCATGATCTTATCGGTATCATCATTGTATTCACGTCATTGCCATGATCCATGGTGAACCACCAACTAGTGCCGTATGGGCTTTTCCACTGAGCTCAGCCTCCATCATCACAAATCCACAACGAAACCATTGATTTAAATGGAATGCCGAGTTGATGAGTCCAGCTTCGGCTTTTTCCTGATATATCCTAATCTTCTTGAACCATAGTGTACACATAAGCAAAACAAAACGCACAAAACGGAAAGTAACTGGAATTGAGACGCATGTACATAACTATGCGCCTGCACACACATGTATACAAACACATGCACGCAAACTCTCTCTCTCTCTCTCTCTCTCTCTCTCTCTCTCTCTCTCTCTCTCTCTCTCTCTCTCTCTCTCTCTCCCTCCCTCTCTCTCTCTCTCTCTTAGTCTTTAAGTTGACATGTGAACTACTTTAACTTGGTGTACAAATAATTAATGTTATTTTCAGTGAAATTGCATACTGGCGAGTTTTGATAGATCACTGTCTTTCATCCGCAGATGATATTCTTTTGTGACCTATACAACTGATCTACTAATGTTTTTAATTTGTATATATGTATATATTCCTGAATGATGGGTCGTTGGCCGAAATAAACGAATCAATCTCTCTCTCTCTCTCTCTCTCTCTCTCTCTCTCTCTCTCTCTCTCTCTCTCTCTCTCTCTCTCTCATGCTACCCTCTTCCTACTTCTACAGCCTCTACTTCAAACACAGGGCTTCACTACGGAGACGTGTCTGTCTGGACACTTACCTATCCATCGGGTCAAGGTGCCTGTGCATAAGGGGTCAAGGCTGGTGCTCCCCAGCGTGCCTTCAGCCGAGGTGGAGGTTCCCTCCCCCATGTTCAGGGAGACTCCCCTCAGGGGCAGCCGACAGGGGGAGCCACTAGGAGTCCCGAGGTGGCGCCTTGATCTCACAGCCTCCTCGCTCCAGTGACAGCCCGAGATACACAGGGCAGTTGCCATGGGATCACTGTGCATGGAGTCATTTGGGAAGGGGGTATGAGTGCAGATACTGAGGGTTTCAGTAACATGCAAATTGTTTTACATTACTCTCTCTCTCTCTCTCTCTCTCTCTCTCTCTCTCTCTCTCTCTCTCTCTCTCTCTCTCTCTCTCTCTCTCTCTCTCTCTCTCCCCATCTCGTTATTCGGACTCAAACAAGTGGTCGACATAGCCACAAAAGTGACCCATGACTCATCCACTCTCATAGACCATATATACACAAACACTGAAAACCTCTTGACAAGTATACAGGTACCTAAATTAGGGATAAGTGATCACTTTCCCACACTATGCTCCCTCTCCTCTAAAGTCAAAAGAATTCCAAAGAGAACGCACACTACTATTCACTATCCATCCTTTAAACAATTTGATGCCAATTCATTTCTTGATAATTTAAAACAAATGCCATTTCATGATGTTCTCAACTATTCTGACCTTGACATGGCCCTTCATTTCTGTATGACCTATTTCTCCAAACTGTAGAAAGACATGCTCCTATGAGACGGAAGAGAGTCAAGCATTTAAAACTCCCACCTTGGCTTACCAACGAAATCATGCAGGCTATGAAAACGAAAGATAGACTGAAAAAAAGATATCCCGGCTTACAAGAAGCAAAGAAACCGTGTAAAGACTCTGATTAGAAATGCAAAAATAATACATTTTCAAAGGCTAATTGAAAACGGCAATGACACATTATGGCGCGGAATAAATACCTTCATAGGAACTTCCAAAACACTCTGCAACATACCTTCATCTATAAATGGTGAACAATTCAACTAACACTTCGCAACAATAGCTGACAAAATCCACGCAAAATCGACCAAACTCCCTCCCGGTCTATCAGAGGATATAGTTCAACGTATTGAGGATTTCTGTAATGAAAGAAGTCCTCATGATGCTGCATTCCATATTCCTACTGTCACCTCAAATGAGGTGATGCAATACATCTGTCAACTTCCAAACAAACGATCCATGGACCTCGATGGCATCAGTTCTCATTAACGAAAACTTTCGCTCCCCGTCATACTGCCTTCATTGACACACATTTATAATTTGTGTATAAGAAACTATCTTCCCGTCTCGTCTTCAGCAGGCCAAGGTCATTCCACTGCCTAAATCTCAGATTGCTTCAGTACCCAATGATTACCGTCCCATTTCAATTTTGCCTTTTATCTCCAAACCACTAGAAAGACGTTCACAAACATCTTTTTCTCGTATCTTGACCAATTTGACTTATTATATCAATTGCAATCCGGCTTTCGCTCGCATCACTCCTGCCAAACTGCTTTATCCTTCCTGGTGAATGACTGGCTATCAGCCATAAGCAACCGCGAACTGTCTGGTACCATTTTCTTGGACCTGAAAAAGGTATTTGACCTAGTTGACTATGACATTCTCCTTGATAAACTCTCAATGTACTTGAAAAATCCAAAATCAGTCTCCTTTTGCCGATCATTCTAGACACATAGAAGCCAATGTGTCTATGTCAACGGGTTGTATTCCTCGAGACGAATCGTAAAGTCAGGGGTTCCATAAGGCTCAATTTTAGGTCCATTGCTCTTCAGCTTGTATATCAATGATCTACAATTGAGTATATTAAATGAGAGTATCAAATGCACTATGTTTGCAGATGACACCATTATCAGCATAAGCGACAGAAGCATAAATTCCATCCAATGCGCCCTGAACGTTTTCCTTGATGATTTACAAAAATGGTGTTCATCAAATAGAATGGTTAT
The DNA here is from genome assembly GCA_034096865.1 of Theodoxus fluviatilis. NCBI lineage: Eukaryota > Metazoa > Mollusca > Gastropoda > Cycloneritida > Neritidae > Theodoxus > Theodoxus fluviatilis. The sequence continues at coordinate 103,621 of JAWQFJ010002848.1, forward strand.
AAACCCCTCAAGAACCAAGTGCATGATCCTAACTACGAGACAAAAACGTCAACAACAACCCGTAACCATCAACCTTATGCTAGAAAATGAAATTATTGAGCAAGTCTCAGAACACAGAGTGCTAGGCATAAATGTTGATAAACAACTAACTTGGGAACAACATGTCAATTCCTTATGCAAATCTATTGCTAATAACATTTTTCTGCTTTCTAAACTGAGGCATGTTGTCAACACCGATGCATGCGCAATGTTTTTTCACACACACATACATTTCCATATTAATTATGCATCTGATGTATGGGATGGCTCCATGGCAGTGCATTTGAACAAGACTAAATCCCTGTACAGACGAGCTGCCACGCTTATTATTTCCGACTCAACATTGTCTACAGATGAAAAGATCAGAAAGTTTGGCTTACTACCCTTCCAAAAACACCTCGTCCTCAATAAATGCATCCTTATGCACAAAATTGCTCATTCACGAGCACCAAAGTATCTTATTGATCTCTTAATTCGTCCCCAAACAAGCCATTCACTATCTCGCAACACTTTCATTCTACCACAACCTAGAGTAGACATTTTCAAAGGCAGTATTACATATTCAGGTGTTATGATACGGAATACACTCCCATTGCACCTAAGGAACAATACATCCATGAAGTCTTTTAAAGCATCCATACGTAATTATCTATTCAGATGATCTCACTGCTGTCGCCTGTACATATGACACGTATTTGCTTGATTGAAGACTCACTGAGCTGACAGTTGTCAAAGACATCTACTAAATTCTTTGTCATTGTTGATCATATTTTTCATACACCTTACCAACTGTTGTACATAGATTAGCTTATGTGTATTTCTGTCTTATCTATCCATGTTTTCATTTCTTTATGAGCAAGGACAATTTGTAAGATAAGCAGAAATGTCTAAAATGTCATCCTTGACAAATAAAGATTGAATCTCTCTCTCTCTCTCTCTCTCTCTCTCTCTCTCTCTCTCTCTCTCTCTCTCTCTCTCTCTCTCTCTCTCTCTCTCTCGCTTTCACGTGATGCTTTGTGATAAATCTTGCTTATACTTGTCTTTCACATAGAGCCAAACTGGGGATGTTCTCAACAATTGTAAAGGGCGGTCAGCTTAAAAACAATAAAATGTATAATTCGTTCTCTCTCTCTCTCTCTCTCTCTCTCTCTCTCTCTCTCTCTGCGTGTGACATTTAAACTAGAATGTCCTCTTTATGAAGACTGAAGATGTCGATAACTGAGAACGAAAACAAGTGTAGGCGTTAACAGCTATGTTCTCTTTACGGCCTCAAGCGACAGGGAGGTAATGAACTGTGTAAGCATGTATCTGTGCCATGCCTTTCGAAGACAAAACGTTGTAGAATTGATGAAACTGAATGAAGGCTTATTTAGAATAATGTCACGTTGTCCATACCTGACTATATCAACTCATTGTGGAAATGACTTATAATTTTTCGAAAGCTTTTACAGCCATTTATGGTAAGCATATGATTTGTGAACTATTGCGATAATGGAGAGATCGACCGCAATATTAAAACTGTTAACATGGTCCATTCATTGTTTCATGTAAGAAAATATTCATATTGTCTATCGATATCACACGTTTTCATTTTTTTTACATTGACACTGCAATGGACTGGAAGCCTCTCAATAAAATGATTCGTTTGTTTATTATGTATCTGTCTCTGTGTGTGTGTGTGTGTGTCTCTCTCTGTGTCTCTCTCTCTCTCTTTCTATCTCTCTCTCTCTCTCTCTCTCTCTCTCTCTCTTTCTCTCTGTCTCAACCCCTACCCACCCTCCACCCCCCTCTCTCTCTCACTCTATCTCTCAGCTTATTGCTTCTCTGGTTCCTTCCTTGTCCCTGGAGGTGGGTGAGTATAAAGTGAGGTGCACTCTTTCACTGTTCTCATCTAAAAAGAATGAGAGCCTCATTAATATAAAGAAATACCCACGAACTATTAAAGAGAATGTTTTTTAGAAATAAGAAAAAAGTGTTCAAGATATCACTTTCATAACGTCCACAAAACTGGATTCCGCACAGGTCATGCCACAACCTGCACCGGCTCATGGACGTTTCGCCCCATTTGCACGTTCGCCCCAACCACTTCGCACCACATTCTTGCCGGTTCGCCCTACTATCCTAACCCTAACCCTAACCCTAACCCTAACCCTAGAATGTGGGGCGAAGTGGTTGGGGCGAACGTGCAAATGGGGCGAATCGTCCAGCACCCCCTGCACCGACTCACGATGAAACGTGAAGAGCGGACCACAAAGCAGACTGAATAACTTCAATAAGGACCCAACTCAATGGCCCTGACGGAGGTGCTGTGAACCTCATTAGAACAACCAAAAAAACCGAACAATCTTCCTGCATAGGAAAACTGACAGAAAGCAACAGGGGGGCAGTCACCAGAGACAAGAATAGACATTTGGGAACGATGAAACCAGAATGAGGGACGCCTTGAGCTGTGCATAGAGAAAACACAGTGAATGACCTATCTGTGGTGGTCGGTGTGTAAATGTGAAGTCAAGGAAGACGCAGGGGCGAAGTCGAGTTACTTCCCACTCTTTATTGGCTGCTGGTACAAGTTCTTAGTACATGAACTTCTGGACCCGGGTGGTCAAATGGTCTGCCTGGCTGTATGCCGTGTCCCCCTTATCAAGCGGTTGCACAGACCTCAATGGAGCCAGGGTGTGGATTGTTTCGCAGACCTTAACCCTGGTTTCGTGCTTCAATTTGGAAGAAAAGATAGATTACTTAAGTTGCTTTGAACTTTATTCTTACAAATGTTGTCTTATTCAGCATAACACAGTCTATTGAATGAATCATATGCTGTTGCAAGTAGCTGTCTTACTTGAGGGAAAACATTAGATTTTTGTCAAAATGTTAGAATTCGGATGCCAGGGTGGGGGAACGGTTCACTAGCCTGGGGTCACGCTAATCTGAGAAGTGACTGACAGAAGCAGCTGCACCAACTATCAGACCACAGCAGAGAAGGAGTCCCAGAGCGGTCAGTTAGTCAGCTTGCATTACGCACGGGGGGGGGGGGGGGCGGGGGGAGGGGGGGGGGCGGGCGGAGGGGGGCGTTGGAGAAAGGTGTGAGAGAGGTCTGGCACACAGGATGGAGTGGGTGGGAAGAGACACAAGCAAGAATAATTGAATAGAGGATGAGCACAACAGATGTGCAATACACTTGGTGACAGGTGCACACCTTGTCACCTATCAATGACACGTCATGGGAGAATCCCGTCACAACTCACCTGCCTACGTCACGCCGCCCTGGAGGACGTGCCGCCTTCTCCTGCGTGGGGGCTCCAAGCTCCTCGGAAGACCGTGACCTTGACCTCTGCCACACGGTTGAACATCATTGCAGAGGTGGAAACTAATGATTATTTGACAAGTCATGAGTATGCACTGTACATGTACGGTCGACATTCTTTTTGAGAGTCTCTCACATCTTGAAAAAAAAGCAGCATCATTAACGTCATACAGAAAATACACACTTTTGTGAGTAAATTTTGTGCCTTTGATCAAATAACGAGCGATTCACATTAGTGATACAAGGCCTAGCAAAACGAATTCTCAAAGATATTGACCACGGAAAATCACCTCCCAAAAATCTGCTTGAAAACGAGTAATTCGACGATGTTGATAAGCAATATTTAGATATTAAGAAACAGCACCCGTGTGCACCCAATTATATTTGTGCACCTATTCTTCATGTGTTTATGGATCAGTTTATTCTGAATATAAGACATATGGCAGCTAGTGGAACGTTTGATGTACTAAACTCAGAGGCGATGTAAAAAATCCGATTTCCTATTGAATTTAGCTCGTTTGAATAGAAAACAAGAAGGGCAAAGCCCATATAACTCACATGCTTGACCTTGACATTTATATGACCTTGACCTTCAGGTGACCTTAAAGGTCAAGGTCAAACAACTAAACCTACCAATGACATCATACACTAAGAAATGCTTTACACATTTTTCCTACCAAAATACATGTGACCTTGACCCAAGGTCAAGGTCATCCAAGGTCATGCAACACAAAGCTGTTAATTCAAGACATAGGAAGCACAATGGTGCTTATTGACACTTTCTACCATGAGATATGGTCACTTTTAGTGGTTCACTACCCCATTTTGGTCACATTTCATAAGGGTCAAAGTGACCTTGACCTTGATGATATGTGACAAAATGTGTCTCATGATAAAAGTATAACATGTGCCCCACATAATTATTAAGTTTGAAACAGTTATCTTCCATAGTTCAGGGTCAAGGTCACTTCAAAATATGTATACAATCCAACTTTGAAGAGCTCATGTGACCTTGACCTTGAAGCAAGGTCAACCAACTGGTATCAAAAGATAGGGCTTACTTTGCCCTATATACCATATATAGGTCAGGTATCCAATCTCAAAAACTTCAGAGAAAATTGAGAAAATGTGAAAAATGACTGTTTTTTAGACAACATTTATGGCCCCTGCGACCTTGACCTTGAAGCAAGGACAAGTCACTATGTATGTTTTTTGAGGCCTTCTCATTATACACCATCATGCCACATTTGGTATTGATAGACTTAATAGTCTCCGAGAAAAATCCAACGTTTAAGTTTTCGGACGCCCGGGCGGACGAAACGGGTGAGTACAGAGACTAACTTTTGCTTCGCATGTGAGTCAATAAGCTGTCACTGTCACACAAAAGCGTTGAATAACTTGGATTGAACAAGAGGAAACCAAACGGCATGTTGAAAAAAAAAGAGAAAAACACTCACCGCTCTTGCTTTGTTTTGCGGCCTCAAGTTTCTCTCCTTTTTTCTAACTAGCTCTGCCACTTGCTCTTTTCGCGGTTCTTTGTTTCCTCTCTTTTCCACTTCTTGGGACCCAGTGCGCTTGTTTACGAATGTTTTCTTGTTCTCCTGGTGGTGACCCTCTGTTGGAACATGCCCCTTGTCCTGCTCCTCCTCGTTCCTTCGTCTGCTTCTCTCTCTGTGCCTGAGCTGGGGACTGGGATACACGTCTTTGCTGACTTCCCACTGGCAGCCCGGCTCCTCCTCCTTCCTTCGTGTGCTTCTCTCTCTGTTTCTGAGCTGGGGACTGGGATACACGTCTTTGTTGACTTCCCGCTGGCAGCCCGGCTCCTCCTCCTTCCTTCGTGTGCTTCTCTCTATGTTCCTGAGCTGGGGACTGGGATACACGTCTTTGCTGACTTCCCGCTGGCAGCCCGGCTCCTCCTCCTTCCTTCCTGTGCTTCTCTCTATGTTCCTGAGCTGGGGACTGGGATACACGTCTATGTTGACTTCCTGCTGGCAGCCCTGCTCCTTCACTTCCTTCGAGGGCGTCGTCTCCTGCGGACTCCTTCCTCTCTCCAACTTTCGGGCGCGTCGCTCCTTGTCCCTTCTCAGCACCTCCATCAGGTCCGGCTCTGCCGTGGTCTCCTCCAGGTGCGCGGGGATTCCCAGGTGCTGGGGGCTGGCTCCTTTCCGGTGCGCTTTGTCTGCGTTCTGGCCGGATCGTCCGTCTTCCTTCCCGGCTTCCGCTCCTGCCTTCTGTTGCTCGATGACCTCTTTGAGTCGACGCACGATCTCCAGGTACTCTGCGTGCAGTCTGGCCTGCACGGCCGCCACCTTCTCCTCCTTCACTGCAGGCCTTTCCTCCGCCTCGCCTCCCTGGTCTGGGTCTTCGCACTGGAGGAAGGCGTTGGCAAACGAGAACGGCAATTGGTAAAGGGTGTCAATATTATAATTAGTCGTACAGCAACAATGTGGCAGTTCTAAGCTTCCTGCTTCGGAAAATGTGTATTTATAGGAAACTTATCGGCAAATGATGAAAAAAGGACAGAGTGGTCCATAAAACATTATATTGTAAACATTTATAAGAATTACGACAATCCATATTGCTCGTTGGCATGTACATTTAGTCTTGCGCGCGCGCGCAAATACAGACACATACTCCCACATACACACGCACACATACACGCACACACGCACGCACGCACACACACGCGCGCGCAAGCACTTAACGCATATCCTATCCGGCAAAATGTATGTAAGTATCTGTCCATTATTTGCTTGACAAAGACAAGTTTTCCATTCCAAAAGGAAGCAAACGAAGACAAAAGGCTTGTTCAGAAGGCACAGCGTGCATCCGAGGTGATTCACACGATTTTCAATATGGAGTCTTCGATCCTGCACTGGCCGTCGATGCGTAAAATATCCCTCTGAAACACCATTTTGGGGCTGGAACGGGCTTTATTTGCCCCAAGCGCTCTGTATGCGCGAGTAATGGCAAATAAGGATGACACAGGAGTAGACTTTATTCATGCAGAAAACATTTAAACGTGCATAAACGATGTATTTGGCAAAGAAAACACTTTCCTTAGCGTCTAGCAACACAACATGCGACGCAGAAGATTTACATCCCTTTAATAAGTGAAGCGCTTCACTAAATTTGTAGGCGTTCACGAGAAGCAGAGCGCTCATTTGCCAACATGAAGCGCTGGTGCAGCTCTTTGTACTCCTGAACAAGCCGTAAATAAGCCTGTGCGATGACTGACAGGAGAGAGTTGCAGATCTGCGCCAGGCTTGTAGATACTGCGTGATGTAAAACAATGCAGCCATTTTCCACTCGTCAGATATCATTGCACTGATAACACTGGAAGACTGCCACTGGTAAGGTGGTGCATCATGCATGTAGATTGTACGGCTTTCGGGCGATATACAGGCCAGAGTCTCAGAAGACTAAAAAGGAAGAGGGAACGAGTGCACCATAGGACAGGTGAGGCTAGAATAGTAGTAGCCTATCTAGTAGATCAGTCTAATCAAAGCATGTACTGGCAGGCAACCACATTGATTTTGTGTCCGTAAATTGGCTGTGTAGAGTGGAACACTCGTGACGGTGTAAAATGTCTGAAGGGAAAGAACCAGCGGCACACATCTGTACGTGGGTGCACTGGCATGGCTCCTTTTGAAGACGCTCCTGCAAAGGCGCGTCAAAAACAACGCAAAGCAGAGAGAGTCATTAAATAGAATGAACAATGGGGGCCTGCAAAAAAGAGGAATTAGTCCAGTCCCTGATCAAGAGAAGGCCCCCACACAGACGGAAGATCAAAGGACGCAAACTGCACTGCAAGAAGGCCAAAGAAAACAGCCGCTAAGAGATGAAACAAGGGAGGACGTTTTCTCAAGGAATCAGGAAAGAGTAGTTCTTTACAGAGAGGGACTCGAGGGGAACCCTCGACTACGAGGGGCCAATTACAGTGTTGCACTAGTTTCTAGAGGGGACGCCACAAGGGCCGTTACTCACTCTGGATGGAGACATAAAAGGAAGACACCGGGATAAAACAAAGGGAAACCGTTCAACAAGAAGAAGACAGAATTCTACAGGAGAGACCGGAAGGGAAAGTCGCGGTTGCAGGGAAAACTGAGAGGAAGCACTCACAGCAGAAAACAAAGGGAAATGACGTACTCGACAGAGCCCACAGAATTGAAGTGGACCCCTCTCACCCAGTACACCACGAGTTCTACGCCATGCAGAGGGAACTGAGCTGAAGATTTTTACTGCCAAAGATAAGAACAGCACTGTTCCATAAGTACTTTGCACTGGCAGCTCTGACGCTCCTAAATAATCAATATGTTTTACTTTATGTTTGAGATCATTTTATTTACTTTGTTACCTTTGCAGTGTGCTGTTTCTATGTTTTCTTCTAATCAGAATATAAATTTCCTTAGATGATGAGTAAAGTATTACTGCATTGTATTCATTTATTTTGTTGAATTTTATTGTGTTGAACGGTATTGTGTTGTGTTGTGTTGACTCGAGGTGTGATGGAGGTGTGATGGGGGTGTGATGGGGGTGTGATGGGGGTGTGATGGGGGTGTGATGGGGGTGTGATGGGGGTGTGCTGGAGGTGTGAGTGTTATAAGAAAGTGTAAGTGAGCGTGTGTGGAACCATGGACAAGGGAGAGAACTCACTCTGAGAGGAGATTTGTCCTCGCCACGACGCTGTCTGCTTCCAGGGCGCCTCCTCCTCTCCTGGTTGTTCCTCTGAACTCTGACTTCCTCTCCAAACTCCCCTTCACGCTGCAAGGAAATTTATCACAAGAAGCTGGCCGTCATGTCAGTTGCTCTTTTCATCTCTGACAAAGTAAACTGTCGACCGGTCTGAGCCACACTGGAGGCGGAGTCACTTCCAGATATAGTAACACCGGCCTGTAATTGATATGATGAGTGCTTCACCATGACCTTCAGCAAGAACAGCTGCCATCTGCAATGGCAGCATAGAAGGCAGTATTCGATCCACGTCCGCTTATCAGGAGTAACAGATAAGGTAACAATAAAGAGAATGGTTTTTACCAGATATCTTATAATCACTCATATTCACCGCTTCACAATTTATCCTCTGGCCTGACACATGCTACTGCACGGAAGGAACGAGTTTCAACTGCAGCAGGTGGTCCATCACGCTTCGCATTGAGAAAACGACCAGCTTGTTGGTGGTTGCCTTGGTCCCGCCTTACCCCTGAGGACTTGGTCATCCAGGTTTCTCGGTTTCTGATGACGTTGTCCATCCATGGAGCGATGTTGGGCCATTTCTCTGACAGCATCTCGTACACAGGCAGGCAGATCCAGTCTATGAACATCACCTGTCACGTGAACGAGTGTACTCAGTGGGAGGGTGAAGAGATGAAAGGGCGGATAGACTGGCTGAAATGCAGAGAGAGAGAGAGAGAGAGAGAGAGAGAGAGAGAGAGAGATACTTAGACTGACAGACAGACAGACAGATGACGGACAGACATAGACAGACAGATAGACAGACAGACAGACAGACAGACAGACAGACAGACAGACAGACAGACAGACAGACAGACAGACAGACAGACAGACGGACGGACGGACGGACGGACGGACGGACGGACGGACGGACGGACGGTCGGACAGACAGACATACAGACAGACACACAGACACACAGACACACAGACAGACTTAGACAGACATAGACAGACAGACACACAGACAGACACACAGACAGACACACAGACAGACTTAGACAGACATAGACAGACAGACAGACAGACAGACACACAGACAGACACACAGACACACAGACAGACAGACAGACAGACAGACAGACAGACACACAGACAGACAGACAGGCAGACAGACAGACAGGCACACAGACACACAGACAGACTGACAGACAGACAGACAAGCAGACAAGCAGGCAGGCAGGCAGGCAGGCAGGCAGAGTTCAGGGATGGACTGTAAATCTTGACACATGTTGACACCGGCCTATTTCTCGCAAGATGCGTGTTTTTCTCGTGTCTATGCAGCGCGTCTGAAGCAAGATGCGTGTTTTTCTCGTGTCTATGCAGCGCAAGTCTGAAGCAAGATGCGTGTTTTTCTCGTGTCTATGCAGCGCAAGTCTGAAGCAAGATGCGTGTTTTTCTCGTGTCTATGCAGCGCAAGTCTGGATATGTACCTGCACCTCGGCGTTCACGGATGACGTCACACCGTCTTGCTTCTCCGTCTCTTCCAGACGCTGAAGTAGTGGCTGGACAAATACAAGAAGAATAAAATGCATGATGATGAACACTAATGGACGCATACATGCTGACTCGCAAGACGCAGTAACAATATTTGACCAGTAGTTTTTGTTCATCAATCGACTTCCACAGCTCCTTTCTACTTGTAACTGGCGATTCTCATAGACTTCTTCAATATATCCTGGGCCCGTATTCACAACGGCGATTAATCTTTTTAACACTCAATTTATCCCCTAGCCCCGCGTTATCTTGATCGGTTAGATAAGGTACGCTCGTCAGAGGATCCTATGTTGCGCTTTGCTATATATACTGGTTTCCAGCCAAGGGAGAGCGGAACAGGCAGTTGGAATCGTCTGAGTTTAGAGATAAATCGGAGTTAAAATAAATCGCCGATAAATCGCCGTTGTGAATACGGGCCCAGAGCAGTACTAGGTACAGTGAAGGGGGAGAGAGGGGGTGTTGCAAAAGGGGGTCCAGAGGGTGAAGGGGGTAAAAAAGCAACCAAAAAAACTACATAGTTGAGGTACATGTTTAGGCTGGGGGGGCTACGCAACCCCAGTAACCCCCCTCTCCCCTAGTTCGGCCCTGATATCTATGTATATTTCCATCTCTTCACACTGTCACTTCTTGTTTACGCCAACAGTCGATATTCGACAACGTTCAGTCTATTCTCTTCTTTATCAGCACGGCTTTAAAATACGTTTATATCAACGACTGAATATAGATAGATTTTGAGAAGAGATTTTGCTCATCAGGTTGTAAACCATGTGGTAAGTGTTTCCATTTGTGGTACCGATCTCCTAAGAGTGCTTATCACTGTGGAATGTTTACGATAACGAGCCTCAAACTATGAGAAATCGTTTGAATCAGAGGGGTGGGGGGTTGAGGGAATAGCTAGTTGCACAGTGCAAGCCGTGTATCTATTCTTGTACGAAGTATATCTTTACCTATGCTACAGCAAAGTATGGGTTATTTCAGGCTGACACTGTTTACAGTAGACATCCCTCAATACAGGGTGTTGATGTCAACTCAAGAGCATATGTTTGCAACCGCCAGACGTTAATAGAGTGTACCTGCAATTCTGCCTGATGTGCGTTTACATAGTGTGTTCTCGTAATTCAGTCGAATGTATGTTTATACCAGGTGTGTACCCGAACTTATGTCATTTTTGCAAGTACATAATGTGTACATGTACTACTATATGACGCAAGTAAATTCATACTCATAGTGAATGATCTTTTTTCAGATAGACTTGTACAAAGTAACTGTGCGCTCTCTTTTATCAGCCAGTGAAGGATGTGCACAGTGATCAGTACAGGGTGTATACTGTCAACGGCGTCAGGCGTTGATACAAAGTGTGCACATCTGCTTCAGCTGGATTGTATGTACAGATCATATATCCGTATAAGACAGAGTGGTCGCTACAGTGTAACCCGTCTTCTGCCAATGCAGTTAGACGTTGAAACAGACTGTTCCTGTATTTCAGTCAGGTGATGTGGTGCGGAATATGCATCCCTACAACAGACAGTCATCAATACAGGGTGCACACCTGCACTTCAGCCAGGTGGGCGGAGAAGGGACGGGTGAAGGTGCCGAGGTCTGCGGCGGTGACCAGCATGGACATGAGCAACAGACGCTCACTCCTGGAGGAGAAGCTGCAGTCGCCTCTACCGAGCAGGTCCTGCAAGGGGAGACATCAAGATCAAAGATTTTTTTTTAATCCTTCCTGCATGTAAGGAGACGGAAGATGTTCGAGTACTTTCACATCTGAGGGGAAAATGAAGAGTATTAGCTGTCAAGAACGGGGAAGCAGTACGTGTTCGGAGACGTGCCTTTAAAAAACAACAAAAACACAGCCATCAAATGGAAAATATTAGGATCAACGTCCTGAACATCCCATCCATTGTATCCAATCATATTATGGTCTATGACTAGTTGTGGTTGAGAATGGGAATGATAGTCGAGACGGTGTGAGTTCATGTGTTTATTGACGAAATCACACACGAGGGATGACAAGGGAGGTGACCCCGCGTAAGTCATGTCTTCCCTTGATGGACATTTTCATGATCAACAGTCCAAAACATCACAACTCAAACTACATGTATGTGCAGCCGTTCAAACAATCAAAATTGATACGACAAAGTGTGTTTCTATGCCTGCTCAATCGCTACCTTTCAATTCTATCTCCTTACCCGAAACCTCTACAGTGCTGTGCTATCTGTACAAGTAATCCGTTTATAGAATAGAGGCCCCGAATGATTTCGGCGCTTAATATATGTACACACATGAAAATACTCAGGCTGAATTCGACAATTTACATTTACCCAGTCAAACCCTTCCTAAATGAGGGAAACAAAGCTATTCCAACCCAGCAGCCGATCGTCCATTAGTTGTCCCACCTTGAATGAGTCGCGTTGGTAGAAGTGGGTGGAGAGGTCCGTGGCCTGCACAGCGAGACCCATGCATGCTAGGGCACGTCGGTAGTCGGCGGTGGACAGCGTGGAGAAGATGTTGTGACCCGGCCTCTCCAGGATGAGCACGGAGCTGGTGAAGTGGTAGCGCTCGTGGAAGTTGCTGCTGTAGAGAGACGCCAGGGCGGAGGCCGACAGGGGCTGTAGAGAAAGAACGAGGTGACGTGACTGACAGAATCCTGCAATACTTTTATCAAGCCTTGACTCTATCGTACCGACTTCCCATTTGTTTTATCCCAATCTCGAATTATTTCTGTTGCTATTTCAGATTTCAGCAAAGAACATTTCATTTGGACATTCGACATGAGATGAAGATCGACGGTCAAAACGAACATTTCCCCACTTCCATGATATTCGTATTTCATAATAACACTCCTTTGCATCTACTTATTGACATTACTGTGATGTGAGTTTTCTCTCACGTCGGTTCTGCGAAACTGAAATATAAAGGTAAAGGTAAAGGTGCTTTTCTATACTGCGACTTTTTCACCTATTGATGGATGCTCAAAACGCACACATTTACCCTCTGATCATCACGCTACCTCTTTGTATCACTCCAACACCGTCTCAACTCCATGGGGAGCATGCAACCAGGCTGCGCACGAACGCGTTAAAGTTATCTCTCACAATCTTCCAACTCAGCCCTCACAGGTCCCCGTTTTACTCCTGGGTGGGGAGACGGAATGTGAGCAAAGCACCTTGCTTAATGATGCAACTCTAGAATCTGCGCCGCTTCGAACGCCGCACCCGCTAGTCGCAAGTGCCAGGAGGTCTAGCGCGCCAACCACTTGGCCACAGAGCCCCTCAAGTACGAGTCAGACCCCGTGTCTTCAGTTGATAGCTGGTCCATACTGCCGTGCATTTCATTCTGTTGTAAAATACTTAGCCTCGGGGGCAGTAGTCCTAAGTCTGTAAAGAAATTCCGGAAAATTACGACCCACAATAGTTTCTGTGAAGCCCCGCATTAAACCTAAACAATTAGAACAGCATCATTATGTACGAAGCCTTCGGCCTTCATCAAGCTGCCTGGTGGTTTTGTCATTTATACAAGAGACCACTGCAGAGAGACCATTCAAGACAGCAAGAGCGAGGACAACGCAAACCGAGGCAGACCCTGTGGAAGCTGGAGGCCTCCTGGTGGTCGAGGTCGTGACACAGACAAGCAGCCAGGATGGCCAGCATTTCCACGGGGCCAAAAAGGTCCGCCATGTTGGCCGCGTTGAGGAGGGCGTACATGGCCTGTGTGGTGCTGACAGCGTGTCTCCAGCTGTGGTATCCCCCCTCCCCGTGGTTCTTGTAGACGCAGCACACCCACCGACACACCACCTCCCGTGGCAGCTGGGGAAACGGGTAGACATGAAGGGCGGGAGATGACCAAATGGTCTTCTGTTGTTGTTTGTTGACATGAATAAACAAAGTAAAATTCTTTAGTCTGATGTAGGATTTGACCTTTCTTGTCCTCATACAGCTACGCTTGGATAAACGGAGAAAAGAAAAGCTACAACCCTTTCTGAGCTATTGCGCATGGGACATTTTTAAAGAGCTACCAGTTTAACACAGTGACAACTATTTGAATTGATTCATTCCAACGAAATCATTTGGCGAATTTGGTAATTTGGGAAATTTGACGTTTAGTTCAATTAAATGTAACTGCAGCCAATAACTATCTATGTATGCTCGATCAGTTTTTTAATTGCTTGTTCAATATGAACATGTCTTTGACACAGCTACGAAATGCTGCTGATCACATGAGAAAAAACACCAACAACTGAAAGGCCGATAAACAGACCAGGAAAATTTGGGGGTGGGGGGGTGGGGGGGGGGGGGGGGGGAAGGTTTACTAAAAAGATTGAAACAGAGGAATACGACTGAAAGCCCACCCTCAATGAGAAACACACAACGACCCACGTTGAAAAAGAAGTACACGTCATCAGGGTTTCCTTGCTCAACAAACGAGAGGGAACCCGCCAACGCACGCCGTCACCTCCCTCACCTCAAAGTAGCGGATGAAGCCACCCTCCACAAAGATGGCCAGGGCTGCCCGAAGCGTGTCCATGTCGGAGAGAGAGTCCAGCTGGAAGCTGGGGCTGTACAGGCCTGCGTCGTGGCCACACAGTCGCGGCGCTTCCATCAGCATCAGGGTCTCTGGCTCTGCGCCCTGGATGTGCTGCCCTAGAGCAGCCAGGGCCACGCGTTGTCGGGGCAGCTCCCTGTCGGACGCCATGGACATGCACGTATAGCTCTGCCCCATGGCCACTTGAGCAAGGTACGAGTGATGAAGATGCATGACATGTTCGTCCATTTGTCTATATATTCATTTCCTCGTTTTCGTGTTTTCTCTATTTTTAAGTTTGTAAGTTGTTTCATCTGTTGGTTCTTTCCTTCCTTCGTTCTTCCATCCATCCATGTTCATTTACTCGTCATTTAATCTCTCCATCTATACTGTTTACATAAATATATCCATCAGCTATGAGTTTTTGTTCATTATTCGTTCGTTCATTCAATCATTCATTCATCGGTCCACTCAATCATTTATTCATTCATTCATACATGCATCCATTTATTCTTTCAGACGAGATACGAGACACCTACCCGCCTGCCTCCTTGGCGGGGAGTGCGGAGTGGAGGCCGAGGCCCAAGAAGACGCAGACGAGAGCTGACAGACGGACGTCCGTGGGGGAGAAGGGCAGACCGTCATGGCGGTTGGCCAGGAGCAGGGTGGCCAGGGCGTGGAGGCCCGAATCTGTGACGGGCCCTGCCAACAGTCCATGGGTGGCGACTTCCCCACCAGTGTCCTTGCCTGCTCTCCCCATGCCCTGCCTCGCCTTCTGCCAGTCGTCCATGTTGACCCAGGAGCCAGTGGCCAACACCTGGGTAGGAGATGAGGTGTCAGTGACCGTCGCCTGGCGGGGCAGGCTGTCCGCTGGGTCTTCCTAAACTCAGTGACAGCCTTGAGTTGACCAGGCTGCATTGCACTTTTCTATCGCCTACTGACCACCTTCTACACTTTCAAAACTGTGCATGACATTTGCATGCCGTAATAGTACATTTGCAGACTAATGCACATTAACATGGAAAAACTTTGCGGAAGCCGTAGATATTTTCATATAATCACGAGAGGAAAGTTCAACAGTAAGGAAGAATAGGCGCTCGTTTGTTCCTTTCTGATCAAAATTTATTCATCGCCATCATATGAAACCTGAGACACGGGACAAATCCTAGTTACAGTGACTTTTATATACTGCTCTTGAGTTTTGTCACTGTTGTTGCTTTCGTAACTTTGATGTGATCTCGAGTGTTGTCTGATTGGCCAACATTTTATGATTTTTTTTTACAGTCCAGAGGGCCGGTTGCATTACCCGGTCGTAGCTACGCCTGAGTTAAGCACGACTAAATACCCTCCATGCGACTAACGGGAAGAAAGATGGTAAGTACATGCCATGGTCTGGCGACAGAGAAAAATTGGAGGGTAATTATCATTGCACCATGGCAAGCAACCTCATCCCTCCTGTTCACTGAAAATAACAATTGCTGTATCTGATCATTATGCTAGAAAAAGACAAGTGGTTAGTGTGGGGGGATGAGGGGTGTGGGGAGACATTACATGCAGGCGCAAAATACCCTTACCCTAAAAGCGATGTCTGCGAATTCTGAGGAGAAGGTCTTGAGCTTGACGACTTTGGGGTTGCAGGTGGTTAACTTGTAGTCGTACATCTCTCTGAAGTTCATCTGTAATATAGAGAGCCACATTGGAATAAAAACCGCTGGCGCTGAACCTCTAGGTTTTGGCATTAAAACAAAAGATCGGGTTCGAACCCGCAACCTCTCGAGAAAGAGGAGAAAAAAAATCAAATAAACCAGGTCGGTTTCGAATCCGCAACCTCTGAAAAAAAGAGGGGGAAAAAACCCAGTAAGGTTCGAACCCGCAACCTCTCACGTGTACAGCGGGTGGGGTGGCTCTCTCTCTCTCTCTCTCTCTCTCTCTCTCTCTCTCTCTCTCTCTCTCTCTCTCTCTCTCTCTCTCTCTCTCTCTCTCTCTCTCCCTCTCTCTCTCTCTCTCAACTTGTAATGGGCCGGAGGCCCCCACAATAAACTCATTTGTTCGTTCGTTGTTCGTTCTCTCTCTCTCTCTCTCTCTCTCTCTCTCTCTCTCTCTCTCTCTCTCTCTCTCTCTCGAATACCATACACACATTAAAATAGGCTTCTGTGCGGATTCGAACCCGTACGCGCATCCCCTACAACCAAGCATGTCCCAGCGATAAAAAAATAATCGACGCGCTACCGAGTGAGCTAATCCATAAATCTGATAGTATTGAATTGTAAAGCAGATATAAAATAATTTCCTGCAAACCCCCTCGGTTCGTATTTTGCAACTGTAATTTGTAGACAAATGGATGATAGTTCATGAAATTTAAGTGGTGTAGTACATTTTGGGATACGCAAGGTCTATTTCTGCCAAGTTTAATATCGATTAACTGCCATTAGGCCGCGCGATCAGAACTTGGTATTGTAGGCCTACTCTATCACACTGCCGCTGAGACGGAGTGGCTGTTTTAAGAGTCGGACCGGTCGCGCGGGTGGAGACACCAATTTTGACTGTAAAACGGTATTGTTTTATAGCAAAGGCGACTTTTTTCTGGGGAGGATCACGAAAACTATTTATGTAACTGGTGAGCGCTCGTACAGCGTGGGAGAAACGCTGCTGGCGACGGGAGAGAAGGAAAAGGCGAAATATCGCCATTCCGTCAAAGGACATTTTAGGGGGGTGTTTTCGAGTTTACGACCTACAAAAGTCACTTTCTATTCAAACCTCGATTCTGAAAATTTGATACATTCCATCGGACCTAACTTCCAGTACGTGTGCAAAATGTCAAGGACATCCGTCCAGTAGGTTTTGAGATATCAGCCGTTAAGTCGGGACAGACACACACACACACACACACACACACAAACACACACACACACACACACACACACACACACACACACACACACAGACACACACACACACACACACACACACACACACAGACAGACATAAAGCTGTGAGGACCTCCAGTAAACCTGGAGAGATAAACTTACACTACTTTTTATGAACCATGCCAGAAATCCCTTTTCAGTTTGATTGGCCTCTTCAGACGGCTGACGAGAACCCAGGACCATTAGACAGATGTGATCCACCCAGGTAGAGTACCGAGACGCCTTTGAAGGCGGAGATTCTTCTTCTGAAGACCGTCGGCTGTTCTGCTTGTCTGCAAGTTCCTTGCTCTCTCTTACTCTTTCGCTGGGGCGAAGGATCTCTCACTACTAAGGTTCAAAAGCAAGTGCACTCACGGTAAAATTAATGACTGGTCTTTCTGCATAAAAGAAATCTCTCTCTCTCTCTTTCTCTATGTCTCTCTTCTCTCTCTCCTCTCTCTCTCTCTCTCTCTCTCTCTCTCTCTCTCTCTCTCTCTCTCTCTCTTCTCTCTCTCTCTTTCTCTATGTCTCTCTTCTCTCTCTCTTCTCTCTCTCTCTTCTCTCTCTCTCTTCTCTCTCTCTTTCTCTATGTCTCTCTCTCTCTCTCTCTCTCTATCTCTCCTCTCCCTTCCAAAATGGAAAGTGGCAGCAACATACAAATCACTCTCAACAACAGATGGGACCCATGCATGGAACACCTGACGTAGGAGTCGTGTATGGGAAGAGATCAAGACAGCTATGCATTCTGGTAGCGAAACGAGGACAGGCAGGACAGAAGGACAAAACGGTGTCTGGATACAGCTTCAACGTAGACTGTCATTAGAGAAGCTGGGAAAACCACCTGAACCAAGACGCCCTGGCGCTGCCTTCAGCAAGGGAGGGCAGTGTGTCGGACGATACTGAGGAAGCAGCTGGAGTCCTACGAAAACCGAGAGAAGAAGAGGAAACCGCAGTTGACCAGACTACAGAGGTTACCGACGCATGTCAAAGCCAACCTATGCCAGAGTCAACACCCCGCAAGACAACCGGGAAGTACATACATGAGTGGATGACTAGGACTTCGGGGTCGACTGCATCAGAACCCACGGTGGATAGGAGTGCAGGTCCAGAAATCCCTCATGCGGAAAATTCAAGCAAACAGGAGGAGGCTCCAGTCTCATCATCCTCTGTGTAGCATGGTAGGTTGCATGGCACATCTGCATCAACACGCAAGGCCGAGAGTGATATTCTGCATCCTTGACGGGGTGGCCATTGCCCATTGCTAGGCTTAGCCTACATAGCGAATGGATTAGGGAATGATTTCCATTCGTCTGTGGGGATTGTGTGCAGGAATGTCGAAGGACTGTCCTCAAAACTGTCAGAGTGGGGATTTCTGGCATACATTCACAATTTTGATGTTTGTTCTCTGACGGAGACATTCACTTCGTCAGATTTTGATTTCAGTACATACTATAATAACTATGTTATTTTGCACTCTCCGGGTATAAAACTGTCGTCGCAAGGCAGCACGGTGAGAATACTGAAGACTCTGGTGACTTAACGTCACTGTTTGTACTAATTTCAGATCCCCTAGCGTGTCACAGGACAAAAACGTGAACACTTTTGGGACAATGTTGAAGATCTTTTGCAGAGTACATCATACAACATTAATGAATGGGAGCACTATTAGTGATAGAATGAGCCGGTTCAACTACATATCCATATGGAGGTAGTGTCATTGACTATTGTATAGTAATAGCCTGCTACCTCCCTTTCAATACAGACATGCGTCTTGGTAACCGAGTAGAATCACATCACATGCCCGTCGAAATTGTACTTAGACCTCCATCAGCTAGATTACAGTGTGAAAAATCAACTGAACCTTGCGTTAAACTTTGTTGGGACAGTAGCAAGGTAGAAGAGTTGAAACGGCAAACTGAATTGCCAATTTTCGATGAACAGTTAGCGAAAGCATCGGCAGCGATCGATTGATCAGTTGAAGATGCCGTATTGCTGCTCACCCAGACTTTGAGTGCAGAATGCCTTAAAAGGGAAATCCATGTTAATAATCGTATTTCACAATGACAAAGAGTGCCGTGACAGTATAAATCAGGTGGTGTGTGCTCTCAAAAGATTCAGGAAATGCAAATCAGTTGAAACTAAAGAACAATATAATCTAACAGAAGTCAGTGCAAAACTCTAATCAGGGAGAAAAAAGTAAATACCTTGTGGTTGTGCATAATACTTTGGTGAGCAGTTTGCGAAATTCTAGAGTGTTTCGGAATAATGTTCAGTTGTTGACACCATGCTCAGTCCATTTAGCAGAAATCAGTATTGAGTCATGGAAACGCAATTTGAAACTATGTACCAAAGTATGAATATTCGCATATGCACAGAAACGAAAGGGGATGAAATATTGTGCAATTATATTTGTTATATGCTAAAAATAGGAGGGAAAAGTTTTTTTTAAATAAAAGAAACTATTTCTAGATTAAAAGTTTCGAAAGCCCCAGGGCTAGACGGTTTGCCCGGAGGATATTACAAGGTAGCTGGTGAAAAAGTGATTCCATTTCTTACCGATACTAAAGATCAGATAAAATGAACCACATTATTTCCATGAGGCCTGGTCACGATCTCTAACCATCCCATTACACAAGAGAGGTGACGTATACAACACAGATAACTATGGAGGTACATCTTTGCGCTGTGCGATGAGTTAGATTTTCACAACAATATTTGCAAGTCGGCTGCGTGTGTGGACGGAGCAAGAAAACAAAGTATGTCCTGAACAGGCAGGCGTCCGAACCCAGCACTCGATCATTGGCCATATACGTGTATTTACGTTATTCGTGATGATTTTGAAGCATGTATATGGTGACTGACGTGGAAAACTGTACGTCACTTTTGTTGATTACCGAAAAGCGTTTGATTCTGTTAATTGAGGCCAACTCTGGGGTGTTCTCAAAGGCGTTCATCTTTTGACCCAGTACTGCAAAGTACAAGCTTGTGTTCGTTGGGGACAGGAACTCTCTGATTTCTTGAAGCAAAGGGCAATTGATAGTCCTCTAATTTTACTCTCTATATTTATCAATGCAGTCGCAGTTTATGTGAGGAGAAAAGGCAAACATGGGGTTCAGATGGTACCTGGCATGATGGAAGTGTTTCGTCTGCTATTTGCTGGTGATATCGTGCTGATGTCAACCACACCCGTGGGCCTTCAAAATCAACTTGATAATTTCTTGTATATATCCAGACTTCTTGACTTGAAGGTATACACAGAGAAGACAAAAGTTATGGTGCTTAGAAAAAGAGGACATTTAGCCATTGGTGAAAATTGGTTTAATGATGGACCTCGTTTGGTAACAGTCAACCAATATCAATACCTAGGATTCTTGTTCACAAATTATTTTCCATAGGTGCGACTTTAGATGATATTGTCATCAGAGGAAAGCGAAAAAAGGGTACATGTGAGAAGAGCATTATGGAACTTGCGTTGCATGAAAACGAAAGTATACACCAGTCTGTTTGATGCACAAGTCCAGGCAACTCTTCTGAACGGTGCAGAAATATGGGGCATTCAAATCAGCTGAAAGTGGATGGAACTCATATTTTTGTTTGTAAACAGCTTATGGGACTAGACTCGAGGACGCCCAACCACATGGTCTATGGAGATCTCGGGCGCTTCGCAATCTCCATCAATAGCAGTGTCAGAGTTATCAAATACTGGTTAAAACTTTGTCAGATGAAAGAAGACATATTTCCTAAACAAGCATTTCTAATGTTTTTTGAAACTCGAATTAAGAAAGAACGACGCTGGACAGAAACTGTAAAGTTTTGCCTTTGTCGGCTGGGGTTTGGCTTTGCATGGTTAAATAGTGGAGTAGGTGACGAAAAACGCTTTTTGTCACAACTGAAGGAGCGCCTAAAAGATTGTTATCTTCAGGACTGGACTACAAAGAATATCAGCAGCGATCGATACACTTGGTATTCCTCCTTCAAACATTCCTTAAGCCTGGAAGAGTACATATATATATTTGGTATAAAAACGTTCAGAGATGTCTTTCAGGTTTGGAATAACTGAGTTGAACAACAATAACAGATACGTTAGTATCCCAGACACAAAATGGCCATGTTGCGAAGGATGTGAAACTGAGCAACATTTTCTGTTGAGGTGTCCTACTTATAAAGAACTATGGGAAAGTATCAAGAACGTTTCTTATCTCAGAAACAAGGTAGGAATATGTATGGATATCTAATGCAAGGAAAATGACGATAAAATGACTCGTTCATTGGCAATGTATATCTCTTATGCCTTTAAGTTGAGTGAACACAAGTTTAGGGAGTAGAAGAGTATACTAAGTTGTGATGTTCGTACAAGTGCTAGAACACTTCTTGCTTATTGAAAGGATTGTGGATAAGGCAATCATGGTTGCAGCAGATTTGTTTGATACATCATTTCCTTGTCATGCAAAGGACCGATAGCATCGAAATAAATCAAATCAAATCAATCTCTTTCCCTTCTCTGTCTCTTTCTGAATATCTATCTCCATCCACCCACCCACCCACCCACCCATCCATCCATCCATCCATCCATGCATCCATCCATCCATGCATCCATGCATCCATCCATCCATCCATCCATCCATCCATCCATCCATCCATCCATCCATCCATCCATCCATCCATCCATCCATCCATCTACATGTATGAACCTATTATAAATCTCTCTCTTAGATAGGAGTGCGCCTACCATCTGAACGTGTGGCCGAAGCCCGTCGGTTTCATGGAGTGGTGTTTGGGACAATCAAGACGGGAACCCCTGGCGTAGTTCTGGAGACCGTTCCACAACTTTCAGGTCTGAGTTAGACCACATCCGCATTTTGAGCTGGAACGTTGGTGGTCTCAGTTCGCGCCCAAGTAAAGCTGGGTTCCTGAGCTACATGTCTATATTTGATATCCGATGTTTCGTAGAAACAATTAAGAACGAAATATTTGACTGCACACAAAGCTGTTTCCCCAGTATACATTGAAATAAATTATGGAAAACTTACTTTGAAAAAGAGTGTAATGGTAGTCTATATTGCCAGATCGAGACATTGCTTGATCTTAGGGAAGTCGTAGAGCATCCCAAATTTGACATGCAGATTAGTGCATCTGAGGTAAGATCAGGTAAGATCTGTCCATCCAAGCAATTATGCGTCTGTCTTCATTGAAGCCTTTTCAGTTTTTCTTCTATACTTCTGGTTGTCTCTAGACTTCTGTTCATTCATTTCTGCATTTGTATCATTCTTAGTCGCAAATTTAAATGGATTTCTACGTGACATGATCAAGCAAATAAGACATGGAGTCGGATTTGAAAATTTCAAGTTACTAGTATCACGAAAAAACTACAAAACTATATATATATATATATATATATATATATATATATATATATATATATATATATATATATATATATATACAGAGTGACAGGCCACGCCAATGTATGACGTCATGTGTGACGTGGAAACCCGGAGTTATAATCATCAAACCCTTCAGTATACTCCTGAGGAAGGCTAATAAAGCCGAAAATTTGAAGCGGAGTAAGGTTTGTTTGTTTGCTCGTTCCTTTGTTACTACTATATATATATAAATCGGATAATTGAAAATTAAGTTATTTGAAAATGTAGTCGACTACCCGGGAAATTGTAGTCGACTACAGCGGGAAGGATCAAGGGAACTTCGGACCTCCCTCGGCTTTCCGCCTTCACGGCGAGTGCGTCCTTATGAGCGAGGAATGTAGGCAACGCCCAGCCCTCCCGATTCTCTCGAGATTTTGGGGCAAACAAACGCGCCCAAGGACTCAACATGAAACATTGGTGTTGAAAGTGAGCATACCGAGTGTGCCTCTCTTTTCCCCGCGTCTGCAGCATCCCCGTCCAAGCGCTTCTGACAGTCCGATTCAGGGTCTTTGGCAATGAAGACGAGGCATCGCTCACACTTGATAAGGGTCGTGATCTGCTGCATCACAGCGGGCACCTGCACAGAAACGCGCCGTGGTCAATGGCTTGCAGTTGCTTCAATGCCATGAACTGCTTTTTAGCTGCCACGTGTGAGGAATTTGTCTGGCGACTTATTCGAAAAGTGAACAATGCATCATTTAGACAGAACCTCGCAAAAGAAGTACATGCATTCTACTAAAAGCGTGCATGTCGTGCATTGTGAACTGCAGTTGATATATGGATTAAAATAATAATTCAGAGATATGAAAACGCAAGATGGCAGCTCAAAGGAAACGAAGCATGAAGATTAAAAAGAAAGCTCTTTGGGTAATTTTTATTTCAAGAACAAAAGTCAACAGCATAGTCAGTCACCAGGCAGATACAATTTTACAGTTCCATCTATTTCACCTCATCCCAACAGAAACATACACATAGGCAGACGAGCAGAAGACACGAGAGGTGTTGGGATGCAGGCCAAGGTACTCCAACAAGAGAGCGAACCTTTTACATACGACAGGTAGGCAGACGTGCCATTAACGCAGTCGGACGCTTTTAATACGAGGGAAAGACGGATGGATGTATAAATGGAAGGGGGAAAGGAGCGAGGGAGGAAGGAATGAATACCTCAAAGTCCATCACTAAAATGTCTTTGCACACAGTCAGAACCCATTATTTTACAAACAGATAATGTAGGTACACATGGCCTATAAAGTCAGAACGTTGAGACCCGAGACAAAAAGAGGAGTCTGATTCAGCTGAAAGGAGCAGAGCATCGGCGGAGGACAGTCCAGGAAACTACACACTGACCAGCGTGCCCAAGCTGTTGGATTCTTCCATGATGGTCTCCGCCAGGATCCTGATGACGTCATGTCTGCTCATCTCGACTGGACTTAGGCCCTGGGGGTCCAGTGTTGCTATG
>JAWQFJ010002848.1:130000-155000 GCA_034096865.1 Theodoxus fluviatilis
GAGTATGAAGATTTGATATAGAGAATGAACGGAGTCGTGTATCGCCTAAGCGTGAGAACATTTCTTGGAGCTAGGATGGATATTGCAATGTCAACGTTTTGTATACTAATATGGCCGTTTGAAACTGACATTCATGTTCAAAAGAGAGCCAGTTCAAACTGGACAGTATTTCATTTAGAGGCATTTCATAGTTATTCATGATATTACGTCCAGATCTCCTCATGATTCGATTGACAGAATCTTTATATCTGTGAGGACAATGTCCCCAGATATTTAAACAATAGCTTATATGTGGGGCGAGGTATGCAGTGTGAAACATTTTCCTGTTTTCCATGGGAAGGAATGATTTTATCTTTTTAAATATAAATAACTGAGTATTGAGTTTTCTAATGACGTATTCAGCATGACTGGTCCAAGACAGATTGTCATCAATAAGCACACCAAGTAATTTTTGTTTATGAACGTTTGGTATCGGATAACTGCGTAAATTCAGGTTTAGTTTCATAGAGGAGAGAGTTCGTCTTCTTTGCTGGGTAGTTATTAGCATACATGTTGTTTTTAGTGGGTTCAGGGTCATTCCATTTTGTCTTGTCCAGGAATCTATTCTTATCAAGTCATCATCAGAGTTTGTTTCAGAGTTCCGATAGATTGGATGCAATAGCTGTAAGAGTGGTGTCGTCTGCATACAGATCAGCATCAGACTGAGAGGTTACTGAAGGTAAATCCGAAGAAAAAATGGAGTAAAGTAGAGGCCCGAGAATTGAGCCTTGAGGTACGCCAGAACTGATTTTACATTCTTTTGAGAGTTTTGTGTCGACTGAAACCTGTTGTGTTCTTCCGTTGAGATAGGATTGAAACCATGTGATGATTCATCACATCCTGATGCATGTAATTCTTTAAGAAGTAGATTATGCGGAACGACATCAAATGCCTTTGAGAGGTCAAGAAAGACCACCCCAACAAGTTTCCCATCATTAATTGCACTATACCATTTATTTGTCATGTGTGTCAAAATCGCTTGACAGGAATGTTTGGATCTGAATCTAGAATGATTTGCAGAAAGCAATTTATGTTTTTCGCAATATTCAGAGAGAGAATCGTGTACATGGCGCTCTAGAATTTTCCTTCATTGGTAACCATGGATCTGTGCCTTTCATGCCCATTACACTATTTATTTAGTAATGGCAGTCGATGAGAGCATTTTGTAGGTTTTCATTCTCAACTGCACAGAGTGTATCATTCGAGTGCTATTTCGTCAGTGTAATGCACACACAACAGTTTTGGCTCCGGTGCCCTTACACTGTCGTAGGAACACAGGGCTTCCTCCAGCCCGGACGTCGTAGTGACGTCAAAGAGTCGGGGCACGAGGTATTTCTGTCTCCCACCGCGTGTCACCAGGTAGAGGCTGGCTCGGTCTGCCTGCAACCAAAACAAAACTACATGCACCAAGACAGCAGAAGCAGGAGGAGGAGGAGGAGGAGGAGGAGGAGGAGGAGGAGGGGGGGGGGAGGGGGGGGGGAGGAGAAGGAGGAGGAGGGAGGGGGGAGGAGGAGGAGGAGGAGGAGGAGGGAGGAGGAGGAGGAGGGAGGAGGAGGAGGAGGAGGAGGAGGAGGAGGAGGAGGAGGAGGAGGAGGAGGAGGAGGAGGAGGAGGAGGAGGAGGAGGAGGAGGAGGAGGAGGAGGGAGGAGGAGGAGGAGGAGGAGGAGGAGGAGGAGGAGGAGGAGGAGGAGGAGGAGGAGGAGGACGAGGACGAGGACGAGGACGAGGACGAGGACGAGGACGAGGACGATAACGAGGACGAGGACGAGGACGAGGACGAGGACGAGGAGGAGGAGGAGGAGGAGGGAGGAGGAGGAGGAGGAGGAGGAGGACGACGACGACGGCGGCGGCGGCGGCGGATACGGCCAATCAACCTTTGTAGGTTATGGAAGGCCAATGATCACGAAAATCATCACAACCCGTAACAGTAAGAGCAAGCCATGATTTTCCTGGCTTCGTTCCTGTTACGAATCGCGTAGAGAGGCGCAGTGGGTCTTTTCTTACCCCCAGCCAAAGACGGCAAAGCGAAGACTGTGATATCATAATGCGAATGTTACACTATTCAGGAGTCTCACACTGCTTAACATTCTACTTCTTGTTCAGTTGTCAGCTGGTCTTTTCTCGATTGGGGCGAGACAAATTGGGGTGGTAGTGGCAGCGATTTTTGCACACAGCCACTGTCACTACAAGTCTCCAACCTTAAGGCCTGAAACGTAGCAATGTTACACTATTCAGGAGTCTCACACTGCTTAACATTCTACTTCTTGTTCAGTTGTCAGCTGGTCTTTTCTCGATTGGGGCGAGACAAATTGGGGTGGTAATGGCAGCGATTTTTGCACACAGCCACTGTCACTACAAGTCTCCAACCTTAAGGCCTAAAACGTAGCAATGTTCTAGCGACAATGCTGTTTCCATAGGAAATGTCACACTCGCAAGTCCCCAAAGCAGTGTTCTGTCGAGTGTCCGGCCAATAGAAACCTGTACTCTTTTTCATGTCCTTCAGACACTGCCTTGGACACTTCCTCGAACAGCCAATCAGATGGGTTCCTGTCTGTGATACAGTGGTAAGAGAAGCGTCAAACAATGTCCAAACGACGGCCTCCCCACGCTGGATTAGAATTTTCTGTGGCTTCTGCTACTTTATCTGTCACTCAGTGTCAGTTGTAAGATGTTTTAACACCAACATATGAATGGTACAATTCCTCATCACTGTATATTTCTAATGTGTGCCGTTTAATGAAAAAAAGAAGCTGTTGTTGACACAAGAAGCGCAGCTGACTCTATCGAGTTCGAATACAACACCCACCCTGTGTTGAATGTTTGGGCGGAGAGCAGAGTTAATAACGGATCTAGAATGCGATTTCACACCATAGGGCGTTTTTCTCGTTTTGTTTGTGGGGAACTGGTTGGTTGGTATACCTCAATATCACTATGAGCACAATGTTACGGGGAAAGTTGGAAAGACACCTATCAACACACTCGCTCTAGTGTAATACACATAGCCTAGTGGGTATCGTTGTCGACTACAATGCGGTTGATTTGGTTCTTTTCTATGAAGCAACTGTTCAGTCCGACTTATCATTCTATATCTAACGCTGGGGAGGGAGTGTAACATCAAAGGGGAAAATGAAGCTGTATCGTGTCATCCAAGCAGCAAGAGTAACTGGGGCTTCTTTTCCATCTGTGAATGAACTATACGACATTGCCTTCAAGAAGAAAGTAACAGCTATCCTCAAAGATCCGTCTCATCCGCTTTATGAATTCTATGTGAAAGCCAATTCTGGTCACCGCTATTTGTCCATCGCAGCGAGGACAAACACACTTAAGATTCCTTCTTTCCATCATAAGTAAGAATGTTGAACATCACATCGAGGGAAGAAAACACTAAGCAACTATCTGAGCTTTTAGTATTGCTTGTCCATAAGGGAGTATTTGATGCTTTGCTATACTACCACTTTTCCAGTGAATATGAATTGGTTTTGGGATTTACCCGCATCTTTGTAAGCTCTTTTGTATATTATATCGAAGTTAGTTAAATTTGAATCCATGTAAATAAAAATTTTGATCTATAATAATGTATTCATGTGAATTTGTTTTCTTTTCATGTCGAACTTTGAAATTTTTTGTGTCTTTTATTGTGTATCCTGTCCAGCCGTCTGTCTGTCTATCTGTCTGTCTGGTCTGTCTGTCTGGTTTGTCTGTCTGTCTGTCTGTCTGTCTGTCTGTCTGTCTGTCTGTCTGTCTGTCTGTCTGTCTGTCTGTCTGTCTGTCTGTCTGTCTGTCTGTCTGTCTGTCAGTCTGTCAGTCTGTCTGTCTGTCTGTCTGTCTGTCTGTCTGTCTGGTCTGTCGGTCTGTCGGTCCGTCTGTCTGTATGTCTGTCTGTCTGTCTGTCTGTCTGTCTGTCTGTCTGTCTGTCTGTCTGTCTGTCTGTCTGTCTGTCTTGTCTGTCTGTCAGTCTTGTCTGTCTGTCTTGTCTCTCTGCTGTCTGTTCATTTTCCGCCCGGGCCCTCGTCTGTAAATGTTTATATATCACCCCAGTTCTCGTTTAACATTTTACCGGACACAAGGAAATTTCGTGTTCTTTCAGTCAAACTTGACACGTGTGGGGAGGCCAGTACTTTCTTTTCTACCCCCCCGGTAATTAGCCAGCTGATCAGTCTTTTGGTACTCATCCGACATTTGCATGAAGACAGACAAAACGCTGACAGTGACGACCATCGTGTGTGTGTGTGTGTGTGTGTGTGTGTGTATACGTGTGTGTGTATATATATGTGTATTGTGTGTGTATGTGTATGTGTACGTGTGTGTATGTGTATGTGTGCGTATGTGTGTATATATATATGTATGTGTGTGTTAGTGCGTGTATGTGAACGTGTATATGTGTATGTGAATGTGCGCGCGCGTGTGCGTTTTTTGTGTGATATAGTTGTTGTCTATAAAGTTAAACAAGGAAAGGCAGAAAGGCTGTAACACACCGAGAGCAGTCTGAGGGCGGCTTGCAGGACTCTATGGCAGAGAGCGTTTCCTTCTTCCTGTGTGGCCACGGCTCTCAGCAGTTCCATCAATTGTGGCTGTCCCCCTCCCTGCCTGTAACACGCAACACTCAGCATGAAGAGGTGTGGTTGTCCTCCTCCCTGCCTGTAACACGCAACACTGAGCATGAAGTGCTGTGGCTGTCCCCCTCCCTGCCTGTAACACGCAACACTGAGCATGAAGTGTTGTGGCTGTCCCCCTCCCTGCCTGTAACACGCCACACTGAGCATGAAGTGCTGTGGCTGTCTCCCTCCCTGCCTGTAACACGCAACACTCAGCATGAAGTGCTGTGGCTGTCTCCCTCCCTGCCTGTAACCCGCAACACTCAGCATGAAGTGCTGTGGCTGTCCCCCTCCCTGCCTGTAACACGCAACACTCAGCATGAAGAGGTGTGGCTGTCCCCCTCCCTGCCTGTAACACGCAACACTCAGCATGAAGAGGTGTGGCTGTCCCCCTCCCTGCCTGTAACACGCAACACTCAGCATGAAGAGGTGTGGCTGTCCCCCTCCCTGCCTGTAAAACGCAACACTCAGCATGAAGTGCTGTGGCTGTCCCCCTCCCTGCCTGTAACACGCAACACTCAGCATGAAGAGGTGTGGCTGTCTCTCTCCCTGCCTGTAACACGCAACACTCAGCATGAAGAGGTGTGGCTGTCCCCCTCCCTGCCTGTAACACGCAACACTCAAAATGAAGAGGTGTGGCTGTCCCCCTCCCTGCCTGTAACACGCAACACTCAGTATGAAGTGCTGTGGCTGTCCCCCCCTGCCTGTAACACGCAACACTCAGTATGAAGTACTGTGGCTGTCCCCCTCCCTGCCTGTAACACGCAACACTCAGCATGAAGAGGTGTGGCTATCCCACTCCCTGCCTGTAACACGCAACGCTCAGTATGAAGAGGTGTGGTTGTCCCCCTCCCTGCCTGTAACACGCAACACTGAGCATGAAGTGCTGTGGCTGTCCCCCTCCCTGCCTGTAACACGCAAAACTTAGCATGAAGTGCTATGGCTGTCCCCCTCCCTGCCTGTAACACGCAACACTGAGCATGAAGTGCTGTGGCTGTCCCCCTCCCTGCCTGTAACACGCAACACTGAGCATGAAGTGCTGTGGCTGTCCCCCTTCCTGCCTGTAACACGCAACACTCAGTATGAAGTGCTGTGGTTGTCCCCCTCCCGGCCTGTAACACGCCACACTGAGCATGAAGTGCTATGGTTGTCCCCCTCCCTGCCTGTAACACGCACCACTCAGCATGAAGAGGTGTGGCTGTCCCCCTCCCTGCCTGTAACACGCAACACTGAGCATGAAGTGCTGTGGCTGTCCCCCTCCCTGCCTGTAACACGCAACGCTCAGTATGAAGAGGTGTGGCTGTCACCCTCCCTGCCTGTAACACGCAACACTCAGTATGAAGTGCTGTGGTTGTCCCCCTCCCTGCCTGTAACACGCAACACTGAGCATGAAGTGTTGTGGCTGTCCCCCTCCCTGCCTGTAACACGCACCACTCAGCATGAAGAGCTGTGGCTGTCCCGCTCCCTGCCTGTAACACGCAACACTCAGTATGAGGAGGTGTGGCTGTCCCCCTCCCTGCCTGTAACACGCACCACTCAGCATGAAGAGCTGTGGCTGTCCCGCTCCCTGCCTGTAACACGCAACACTCAGCATGAAGAGCTGTGGATGTATCCCTCCCTGCCAGTAACACGCAACACTCAGCATGAAGAGTTGTGGCTGTATCCCTCCCTGCCTGTAACACGCAACACTCAGCATGAAGAGCTGTGGCTGTATCCCTCCCTGCCTGTAACACGCAACACTCAGCATGAAGTACTCTGGCTGTCCCCCTCCCTGCCTGTAACACGCAACACTGAGCATGAAGTGCTGTGGCTGCCCCCCTCCCTGCCTGTAACACGCAACACTCAGCATGAAGTGCTGTGGCTGTCGCCCCTGCCTGTAACACGCAACACTGAGCACGAAGTGCTGTGGCTGTCTCCCTCCCTGCCTGTAACACGCAAAACTCAGCATGAAGTGCTGTGGCTGTCCCCCCTGCCTGTAACACGCAACACTGAGCATGAAGTGCTGTGGCTGTCCCCCTCCCTGCCTGTAACACGCAACACTGAGCATGAAGTGCTGTGGCTGTCCCCCTCCCTGCCTGTAACACGCAACACTCAGTATGAATTACTGTGGCTGTTCCACTCCATGCCTGTAACACGCAACACTCAGTATGAAGTGATGTGGCTGTCCCCCTCCCTGCCTGTAACACGCCACACTGAGCATGAAGTGCTATGGTTGTCCCCCTCCCTGCCTGTAACACGCAACACTCAGCATTAAATGCACAAGACACCGTGTAAGTTGATTGCAAGACCGTTTAATTCGAAAAAAACTCATTTTCAAATCACATCCTACATAACTCTGCTCAATCTTCAGGGGCCCCACCCCCAACCCCCTCCACCACCCCTCCTTAAAAAAGGTATGTGCGTTTCTGATCTCTATCCCGCTTTTGTATTGACTTCCTCTTCATGCTCCCCGCTACTTCTCAATCCTCCACATTCCCCACCACGAATGCCTTTTCACATCGCACCCTACTTAACTCTGTTCACCCAGCAGCGGTCCCCCACGCCCAACCACCATCCGTAAAAAAAATTAATGCGTTTCTGATCTCAATCCCGCTTTTGTATTGACTTCCTCTTCATGTTCCCCGCTCCCTCTCAATCCTCCACCTCCCCCACCCCACCCGTTATTCTCATTCTGTACATTTCATCTCCCACTCAGCCCCCCCCCCCCCCCCCCCCCCACCCATCTGTACCAGCAATACCATCGTTACCTCCGTCATCTCAGCAGAAAGGTGCGATGCTCTCTACCTACCCCGAGGGCTCCATGCTGATGCCCGGATGGACAGTTACTAGAGCGTAGCAGTGACGTCCTGACTTCCAAACCGATAGTGGAAAGCCTGACACAGCAGTCCGCAATGCTGGGCCGCAATGAGGCGAGCCATGGAGAGAGAGGTTAGTGACGCTCCACCAGGTGGCAGCAGGTATCACGACCAGCTGTAAGAAAGGAGAGGATCGGCGCCATAAACAAGGAATCAAACGTACACACGAACAAACAAAAAGAAGAGCGAGCGAAAGAACGAACAATGAACGAATGAATTGAATGAATGAATGAATTGAGTGAGTGAATCAATGAATGGATGAATGAATTAAACAAAAGGATATACGAACTGATATGATGAAAAAAAACACATTGTGAGTTGTACGTTCGCATGCAATATGATCATGTAAGTTCTGATGCCATGCAGGCTATGCACATGTGCCGCATAACATACAAAGTATTTCGAGTGGAAAGGGACATTGATAGAGGTGCAGACAAACTTTGTTGACGCTGCCTTTCAGAGCCCCAAACTGAGGTTTTGACGTGCGATGTCCGTATGAATCAACCAAATTACCGACACACGTGTGCAGCTGAACAGGTCATCGTACCAAATAATCAAGTTCTTGGAGCAAAGTTGAGTGGTGACAATTTTGGCTTTGATTTTCCAGCGAGAAGAAGTCATGCTGACCAAAATGTGCCCCATCATGTGAGGTATTATCACACTGAGCCATCACGGAAACTTTAAGATGTCTGAACCTCATTTGGTGTGGAGATCTGGGCTTTGACCAAGATAACCTCGAACGGATATTCTTCGCCTTTGCGCAAACTGACCTGTTCAAGTTCACAATACGAACGAAGTTTTACCTTCCTGAAACTGTGGGAACCACAGTCTGACAATGGTTTTGTGATTACTATATTATATTTCCGCTTAGCTGCCTTTGTATCCGAAGCGAATTTGTTGCATATGTAAAAACAGAGAGAGCTAAGCGATGGTGTAACCGTAACGTCAGTCAACATGTCAACAACTCGATGTCGGTATCGTCTGCCAAGGATGTAGCTATGAATTTCATTGAATCGTCACACTCTTACTCATCGTATTGAGTTGTTCTTGAATGAAATCTTCATCAAAATGGAAGGGCTTTGTTATATTTCGTGGGAATGTCGCAGAGAAGTTTTCAGACTGGTCATGGAAGATGCCTCGACGGACGTGATTCCCTTTCGGTCTTCTAGAGTTGTCTACCTTGAGTCGAAACGCCACTGCGAAACTGAAGACGCACAAGTGTTCAAGATCTGAATTGTTGGATTTCAGGTTAAAACAGAGTGAATCGTTATGAAAGAAGTATCAATGGAATCTAGGTCTTTCTCGATATTTGATATGTATACAAACCGCAAGCCAGATATCTCAGTCAAAGCAGTTCCATCGAGAGAAGTAAGTGAGAGAACGTTAACTCCGAATTAGTACACAAGGGCACCACGCAAAACACCGAATGGTTGAAACTTCAACCAGGCTACAGCTTTCACTCGAAAATGATGTCACTAGCATGATAATGAATTTTGTCACACAGGTAAGACGAAGTATTGTCATATCTTTAATGGTTTGCGACTCTTTTTAGTTTTCGAGCATCTGCGTGCAGAAACCTTATACTGCGCTTGCAAGACACGCTGGTGAAGAGAATCAGGTAAAGGTAGCGCATTTTAAACAAAAGATTAAATTATCATTGTCATTGTTTGGATTAATGTATTGGGCAGAATGCGTGAGCCTGTATGCTTCGTGTGTCGAAAAGCACGACACGATTGAAGCTCACAGATGACTCGAACTGGTCGTGCATGATCATAATAGGCCTAATATGTATGTCAGACACACCACATGATGACAAAGACCACCACTCACTCCACACCAGCTCGGTCGTCGCCCGGGTCACCAAGGACCGCGCTCACCGTTGCACATCAGGACGGAGGTGATAAATGTGTTACTGATGCCAACACCACCCAACAAAGAAACCATGGGTCACTGCAGAAATTTTGAACATGTGCGATGAGAGAAGGGAACTGAAGAAAAAGAAGGGTACAGCAGATGGAGCAAGTAAGTACAGAGAGGCCAACAACAGGGTCAAGAAGGCCATGAAAAGTGCCAAGGAGGAGTGGATTAAACAGCAATGTGATGGAGTTGAGGAGAACCTCCAGAAGAATAACACCAAGAAAGCATACCAGATAGTCAAAGACCTTACAGCGACCAAACAAGGGCGGGTCAACACCATACAAGACAAGAGCGGGATTTGTCTCACAGAAGAACGCGAAATCATGAAACGCTGGACTGAGTACTGCTCTGAGATGTACAACTATGACACCAAAGGAGATCATAAAGTACTGACTCAGACTACCGAGGAAGACAACTACTCTATTCTTCGAGAAGAGGTGGAGACAGCGGTTAAGTCCCTCAAGAAAGGGAAGTCAGCTGCGGTTGACAACATTCCAGGGGAACTCATCCAGGCAGGAGGCGACGCAATGATCGATGCACTCACAAAGATCTGCAATAAGATCTGGCAGACGGGAGATTGGCCAACCCCGTGGACACAGTCCCTAGTGATTACATTGCCCAAGAAAGGAAACCTGCAAATGTGCCAGAACTACCGCACAATCAGCCTCATCAGCCATCCCAGCAAGGTCATGCTGAAAGTACTGCTGAACAGATTAAAACCTCAGGCAGAGAAAATCATTGCTGAAGAGCAGGCAGGTTTCAGACCAGGTAGGAGCACCACCGAACAGATCTTCAATCTGAGAGTCCTGTGTGAGAAACATCTACAACACCAACAAGATCTGTACCATGTCTTTATAGACTAAGAAAGCATTTGACAGAGTCTGGCATGCTGCGCTGTGGGCCACAATGAGAAGCTAGAACATCAGCTCCAAGATCATCAAAGTCGTCGAACAGAGCGACCAGCGCAGTCATGTTCAATGGTATCACAGGCGAATCGTTCAGGACAACGGTCGGAGTCAGACAGGGCTGTCTACTCTCCCCCACACTCTTCAACCTCTTCCTCGAAAGGATAATGACTGATGCCCTAGCAGACCATGAAGGATCAATCAGCATCTGTGGCAGAAAGATCACCAACTTACGTTTTGCTGATGACATTGATGGATTAGCAGGAAGTGAAGAGGAGCTGACTAGACTTGTCGAGCACCTGGACAAGACCTCACAGGCATATGGCATGGAGGTCAGCGCCGAGAAGACCAAGGTGATGACGAACAATCCTCGAGGCTTCAAAATGGAAATCAAAGTGAAGGGCAAAAAACTGGAAGCTGTGAACAACTTCAAATACCTGGGATCTATCGTGACTGATGAAGGGTCCAAACCAGAGATACTGTCCAGGATAGCACAAACAACAGCAGCATTGGAAAAGTTGAAGCCAATATGGCGTGACAGAAATATCACTCTCGCGTCGAAGATCAGGCTCATGCGCACGCTGGCCATCTCTGTATTCTTGTATGCATGCGAGTCCTGGACACTCACATCTGAACTACAGAGACTGATACTAGCCCTGGAAATGAGATGCTACCGCAAGATTCTGAACATCTCATATAAAGACCATATCACGAATGAGGAAGTCAGCAACAGGATCAGGAGAGCAATTGGACAGTACGAAGACCTGCTCTCAATCGTGAAAAGCAGAAAGCTGAAGTAGTACGGTCACGTGTCAAGAGGCAGTGGGCTGGCCAAGACCATCCTGCAAGGTACCGTACCAGGTGGGAGAAGGAGAGGCAGGCAGAGAAAGAGGTGGGAAGACAACATCAAAGAGTGGACAGGCTTGACCTTTCCTGACTCACAGCGAGCCACAGAGAGTAGAGATCGATGGAGGAAAATTGTCCGAAAGTCATCAGTGGTGCCTCAGGGTTAAGAGACTGAACTGAACTGATTCGCTCTTGTATTGTTATAACAAACCTTTTTTCACGCTGAGGCAAATACTGATTTTCATAACTCATGGGTAACCGGCACCATGATACCAGTGGCTGGAACTGTACACATCGATAAATAGCACTCATTTAAAGAGAACACAAGCAAAGACACGAGAAGCCCAGGTTTGCTGAACCTCGAGTGTGTACAGTCTGCAGTAATGTGCTAAACGATATATGCGAGTAGTACAGATCCGCTTTTGGCCCATTCTTCGGCTATTCCATTGATAGAACCAGTTTCGTTCATTGAAAACTTACGTTCAGCCTTGTATATAGTTCATTGAACACTTTTGATAAAGTGACTGTTATGAACCCAGGGCCTGACTAGGTACAGTGAAGGGGGGGAGGGGGGGAGGGGTTGCCAAAATGGGTCCAGGGGGTGAAGGGGGTAAAAAAGCAAAAAAAAAAATTACATAGTTGAGGTACATGTTTAGGCTGGGGGGGGGGGTGTTACGCTACCCCTGTAAACCCCCCCACACACCCCCCCCTGCCCCCCCCCCCTAGTCCGGCCCTGGAACCTAATGTGGCATATGGTGTGTGCACGTGATTTCGTTTTTGGTTGTGATTACATTTAGCATGAGTTAGTGACGTGGTGACTAACGAGTGTTCAAGTGTGAGCGGATGATCTGATTGACTGTATATTTGTCGAGTGAAAGTAGTGTGCGAGACTCGAGCGAATGAACCCCAGGAAGAAGGGGTTCTTCTTGGTGAACGAGTCAAGTATTCCCGAACTGAGATTCGGAGCTCTCCTCAGCGGGGGCCGCTTGGTCACCTTTTGAGCGTGTCGACGGGGGCCGCTACGTTAGCGCCTTGTGTACTGATGTTGGCCGAGGCTGCTTGAGTGGGGGCCGTAAGGCTATTGTGTTGAAGCAATCCGAAAGTATCGTACGCAATGGTCTAGCGAGACCAGAGGCGCTTTTCGTTCCCTAAAGTTAAAAAAATATTCAGAGATGAAGGCTCACGGCGAGAGCCTGCGTGGACAGATTCACGCAGAAGAAAAACGTTGGGCTTCTCGAGCGCTCGCCGTGAGCGCTTATTTCTGTTTGTGTGTGTGTTTTGTTTTGTCCCGCGACGCGATCCCGTGTGATGCTTTAAGATTGTTTCTGCGAAACGCGCCTCTGGTTTCCTTATTTGTGTTGCCAGACATGTACGGCTTACGAACAGAAACAGAGCCCCGCAGATTTGAGCATCGTGACGCGAGGATTTTGGTGCAACCTGAGAATGTAAACGGAGACTTCATATTCTTGAGGCTAATGGATGGAAGTGAGTTCTACGGTCTATCAGCCGTTGTAGGCTATGCAAGGCCATTAAGCACGAATGTCACTAGAGCAGTTTAGAGTAAACATAATCAAGTCACAACGTCCCTATCTATTAGCCTCTTACGAATCGCGTAGGGAGACGCGGTGGGTCAGTTCTTACCCCGAACCCACAGGGGGTCAGATCAGAAGGGGAAAGTGAGTAGTCTGACAGGGGGATCTGACAGCCGCGCTGGAGGAGAGAGCTTTGCCGGCCACGGTTATGTTTCCAGTGAGTGATAGACAGGCTTTCTGCACAGGATGAAGTTTCCGAACCCATTTGTCCAGTTTCCGGTGAATGAATTATTTCCTCATCATCGCTTAGTCAAGATTATTTATGAACTAGGGAGAGAAAAAGAAGAAGAAAGAAAAGAAAACGAAACGGACAGTTTGCTTTATTACAGGTGAACGAGATTCGGTTTTGCGATCATTTCTGTTGTAGGCTGCCAAGCAACGATGCCATAAAATTATTTTCTGAGCTAAGTTACGAGATGTGGACATGGTGAGTGTCATGCAATCAACACGCGGTCCGAATCCGCAGTTAAAGATCCACCAGAAAGTAATGATCCAGATTTATCCCGTCCCTGTGATTGAACCACGGCACTGCGCCTCGCACATAATCACACGCCAAAGCTTGCTCGCCTAAATCCGCCTGTCAAAAGGCAGGGTTTCAATAGTACATGTATAAGATGAACATCTATGATGGCCTTTGCCCTTCGTGACTGTGTGGGTGTTGGATCTACGTCTCTGACGTGCCAACTTTTAAAATAATTAATCGTCTGAAAAGGAGCTTCCTCAACACAATGTTTACTGTTGCTATAGAAACCCATCAGAGTGCGCCCACGTACGTGTTAGCGGATATATGTATAACCTATCGGTGAAGTTTTTATTATCAAAATACTGTTTACTTGCTAGATATTGCTTTTTATAACTGCTAGGTCTCACCTGACCGTAAAACAATCAAACTAATCCAGCTTTTTCGTGCGTTTGCGCGATTTCATTACATCACTAGAGGATCCACTTCCCACCTGCAAGCATGGCAACGCATACGATAGTAGCGATTCTGACTGCAATTCCACCACGCTCTGAGAAGACTATTATGAATAATGTTCATGTATTCCACACCATATCAGAACGAGCCTAATAGCAGCAAAGTAGATGAAGAATCAGCAGAGAGGGGTAAACAAATGCTGACATCAAGTTTCGTTCTCCTGTCGAGTCTCTCTGATCGACTGCAAAACTACATTGTGCTAATGAAATTTGCAATTTGCATTGATGGCGTCCTTCAGTACACGGTACGAATCGAGTGTTCTCGACGTAGAAACGCCGACAGGCAGACGACAAACAGGATGGTGGGTGCTTTGGCTCAATTGTCCTCCAAGCGTGTTTATGTGCTTGCCCAGCTTGTCCGTCTCACTTGAATTGTTTGGTGGATTAGCTGAACTATTTCATTCTAATCATTTTATCTTGGGTCCTATTGTTTACTCTCCACCGATTTGTTGAATCTGATGTGATGTAGTGTTGCAATTGCGAGCACGACGACCTTGCTTAACGTACGGATACCCAGCTTGTTTTCTCTCAGCGAAACGGTGGGTGTAGATTGTATTGGATTGGACTGGATTGGATTGGTGGAGTTTTACGGCCTCTCAGCCTTTGTAGGCTATATAGGACCATTAAGCACGAAAATCACTAGAACAGTTTAGAGCAAACACAAATCAAGTCACGGTGTCCCTAGTTATCTGCCTCTTACAAATCACGTAGGGAGACGCCGTGGGTCAATTCTTACCCCGAACCCACAGGGGGAGGTGGGTGTAGAGCAATAACCCGTAGGTATGTTGTTGGTATAAGCCATGTTGTTCCCCGACTCATACATTCGTGACGTCACTTTCAATGCAAAGCGCGTTTCGACTTTTAAGTGTTATCGACTTTTCTTTTTAAAATGTATTGTATTTCAGGGCCAAATGAACACAATAATACATTCATCTGTTACCATGGTGTCTCGTTAACCAGTGTTTACTGCGTGCACTAGTAGACCTTTAAGATGTAACGTGAAAAAACCCAGCACATGTAAAACATACATGTATGTGTCAGTCGCTTACTGAAGAACATCATGAACCCAGCAGTAGACTTTTAAGCCTCATTGGGTTTTGCCGAATATTGTCGCTGACAAAACAAAGTTAGAGAGGCGCGAAAAATGGTTCTCTTTGTAAAACTTTTGTCTTGGGCTCGTATCTTACGTAATAATAAGGAGACAGAGCCCTGTCATGTGACACAGTGCTAGTGTGGTGGGTGAGTCACACGAACAACAGCAAGTAGTATGTACATGTACATCCCAATGAGTGAGTGGCCGTCCTTAACATAATACAACACAACACAACACAACACAACACAACACAACACAGCATATAATACACGTATTTTCATCCAAAAAAGGAAATTAAAGCTATAAATCACTGGTAGAATGATAACTAATTACGTATAAACAAAAAACGCCTAAACATCACAGTACGGTATGCACCCCTAGCAGACAAACAAAGCAGGAGTGAGGAAAAAAGAGACAGAACTGCGTTTCCACTGCTTGCTACTTTCTCTCACCGTGGGCACACCTTGCTCCCTGTGTCTTTCCGTCGCCAGCAAATAAAGTCTTTCAGCCCATTGCGCTTGAGGCGACGAAGCCGCAAGCAGGGCGTGCATGCGTAAAAACCCCCACATCAAAACTCACTCCCTCCAATAGTCAGCAGCCTATTTGCCAGCGTCGAAGTAGCGACGCGACCATCAATCAACCAATCAGAGAAGAGCTCTGGAGAGGAAACTCTGAGTTACATGATAGTAACGATCTAGTATCAAGTAACTCAGGGGGACCGAGTCGTGAAAGAGAGACTCGTCGCGAAGAGAAACAAAGAAACATTGCCGCTAGGTCGCGTGGTGTGTAATGGGGCTTAACCACCTTTTCCCATCCGTCAGGACTGGCGTTGCATGCAGTCATGTTTCCGTTGCGGGCATCCCCGTACAAGAGGCCGTATCGCCTGTTCAATGTCGATATGTTGAAGCTGACTTCTTGTTCGAGAGTCATGAATGGTAGAGGCGACATTGCCAGGATGGATGACTGGGGCGGAGGTGGGGGTGGGGGTGGAGTTCGCACATAAAGAAAAAAAATGGACTGAGATGCAGTCGACAGAGATGTAAGTTGTTTATCATATAATTAGCAATGATCTTTTGTTAGCAGGGCTATTGAAAAAAACAACTGTTTCGCCTTGACAGACATTTCCGAATATTTTTTTAAGTTAGGCCACAGAAAAGAGTTTAATGTAACCCTTCACTTTTTTTCCTGTCTTTTTATGGAGCTTGAAGGCAACAGTCACTAACACCACAGTCTGGGAAAGTCAAGAGAATGATATAATAGTTGAATTGTAACATCACCCAACGCCTCCTTGACCAGTGCACATCGACATCGATTAATGTAACCCATCATGAACTGTGAGTATTAAACGCTTGTGGACTGAATATTTCAATTCTGAAGCTCTTAATGTATGACATATGCCCTCGGTTTATTCTCAGCGCAACCGGTCGGTACAACGATGTGTCAATTGCACTTGCAACTGTGAATGTATTAATGTGCTCGATGACTGACCAGAAGGTTGCTAGACCCCAATAACTGTCTTACTTGAAACCACAACTGATGCTGTGTATGAATTTTGTTCTTGACGTTTGAAACCCATGGCGGCTGAACAGTGCTCATGAACATTGACCCTGCGCGACGTTTGTCGATCCACACTGTATCGCAATCGTACACCGAAGCTTTAGTTAATAATATGTTTTGGCGTATGTTTTGTAAATGTGAGTGTTCTCCTCGGACGGAACATGAACTTTGTTACATGATCTGTGGTGTCTGAACTGCGCTTACAAAAATGAAACATGGCATGCTCACTTTATAGCGAAATATACTAGAAACGCTCACCATTAAGTAACGACTGTGTCAGGTGATTTCATCCGTGTGCACACGCATTGCAGGTGGTAAAATGGGTATCGATGTGGACTTATACAGACAACGTATAGGCATGCACTATGCCCGCACGCTCGCTTTCAGAGCCAAAACGAAAAACCTGAGCCGCACAAGTGATAGCGATGGGTGGAAACCTCCTTCGATTGCAGAACGAGGACAGCATGATTCTCAATTCCATGTGTGCCTCCCTATCTCCAAGGTTGGTGTGATGGGGTTGGTCTTCTATGTCGCTCTGCTGTTGATGTGTGTGCTAAATCCTCGTTCTTCTTCTATCAACTTGCATAATCTCTCGGCTAGGCTGATGCTTGCGGGCGACGTACATGCCAACCCCGGGCCTGTGTATTCCAATAATGTGTCATCGGAAGCAGTAAATCCAGACCTGAACAGTCATTCAGTGCAATATACACATGGGAGCTCCGACTGGATGAAATCAACAAATGTGGTGTTGAACTCCGACGTAGCTTGCAGGCTGGCACATGTCGAACAACATGTTAATAGCCGTCTTGACACCCTTTGTGCTGATATGACCTCACTACAGTACTATGTCAAAATTATTAGTGATGAGCATTTGAAATGCAAGTAGTGCTTAGAGAAACTGACAGACAGTGGCAACAAGTTTGTGACAATATACATAGACGCAACTCAGAGTTCCAGAAAGAGAATGACAGTCTGAAAGCAGAACTCAGCCACTTACTCAATGCTTACTCGATCCTCACAAACTGCCACATCATCCTCACTTTGGTAACAACACATACGTACGGTGTTAATCGTATGTTCAGTTCTTGTGCTGTCCCTACAAGTTCTTATCATTTCTTCTATCATGGGAGGGGAGATGTTTTCTTTCACCTGAATGGTGATGAGGTTCTCATTGTTTCTCGGCCTCCGTCTTACTCTCTGTCTAGTCTTCCAGTAGTCTCCATCTCTCCGAGGTCTGGGATACTGCATGTCTGGCCTTGGTTTACTC
Source organism: Theodoxus fluviatilis (assembly GCA_034096865.1). Taxonomy (NCBI): domain Eukaryota; kingdom Metazoa; phylum Mollusca; class Gastropoda; order Cycloneritida; family Neritidae; genus Theodoxus; species Theodoxus fluviatilis. The sequence continues at coordinate 147,642 of JAWQFJ010002848.1, forward strand.
AACCTGCTCGATCCCTCTCCCATGATAGTTCCTGTCCCACCAGTGCCTGTGTTGTACCTCCCGCCATCCAGTGCGATAGCCTTGATCTTCATGGCATTGAGTAAGTGGCTGAGTTCTGCTTTCAGACTGTCATTCTCTTTCTGCAACTCTGAGTTGCGTGCATGTATATTGTCACAAACTTGTTGCCACTGTCTGTCAGTTTCTCTAAGCACTACTTGCATTTCAAATGCTCATCATGGCTCCACCCGACCTGCGACCAAAGTGTGACAATTTTACAGCAGGAGTATGAAATATTAGGTAATCTTTATGAAATGAACATAACTCTTGAGCACCGAGTAGCTCAGATTAGTTGCACCCACGACAGCTTTCTAACGATTAGAATACAAAACTATTTTATGACAGATGTTATTATCGTATGCGTCTATATTCCACCGACTGACTCTCCGTATTATACCGATAAGACCATTAAATGTAATGTGCTGCTCTTAGAGGAAGAAATACTTAAACTACAAGAGGAATATCCAAGTGCTTCGGTACTGATATGTGGCGACTTTAACGCCAGGACTGGCAATTGGAACATTTACTAGGATCTGGAGGAGGAAGATGAAGATATGGGGTCGGAATTCGAAAATTGCCATTGCCCTGGAAACGCTGCCCACCGTAACTCCCAAGATCACTGTACTAATCAGTTTGGGAAAATGTTTATATTGAACGGGAGTACGAGAGGCGACAAATGGGGTAACATGACATATCTCTCCGAACAGTGTCATTGATTATGGTTTAGTTTATATGAAGAACTCAACCATTAATGTCAGTTTCAAAGTTGGTGATAGTGTCCAGACCACCCATATGCCACTAGAGATAAGTATTGGCGCTGAATCTACCCCCCTTACCAGATCCTCTTCCTGTATTGAAAACATAAGCAGGTGTGTTTGGGATGACAACAAAGCGCTAGAGGTCAAACACAAGCTTGATTCTCCTGAATTCAGGTCCTGCCTCGACCAAGCTTTACAGACTTTAAATACTGATGTGGATTTGGCTCTGAGATGTTTTGTTCAAGTACTTCTATCCAGTGCCCACTGTACGTAGCGCACTGTTACGCTAGGTTCGAAAAATGAGAGGGTTACCTCCAAGTGGTTTGACCTCGATTGTCGGCAGGCAAGAAGGGAGGCTTGACATGCACTTTCGCAGGCTAAGGGGAGTGGACTGAGACTAGACAGGGAACAATTTGTAAAGATGAGAAATCACTACAAAAAACTTATCCGTGAAAGGAAAGAAACTTATTTGAAAACTACGTGTCTAACCTTAATTAAAAATGTACAGAACTCAGCAGTCTTCTGGCCTATGATGAGACAAGCCATGAACAGAGGAACTCCAGCTCATTCAATAGACCTCAAACACTGGAAAACATACTTTCAGGGTCTTTTCAATCCATCTAACCTGAACAGGTGCACAACACATTGTAGCCTTGATGGACCTTTGTCCAAGATGATAGACTTGATGCACTGATTAAAGAAGAGGAGGTACGACAGGCATTAGCAAATATAAGTCATAAAAAGGCGGCAGGGATTGACGATATTCCTGGGGATTATCTTAAATTTGCAGCAGGATACGTAACCCCATTTCTTGTTTCCCTTTTTAACGTTCTGTTTGAAAGACAGTACTTTCCACAATGCTGGTGCAAATCCGTAATAATACCAATACATAAAAGTGGTGATAGGTTTAACCCAAATAACTATAGAGGAATTTCGTTATTGTGTAGTGTCAGTAAATTTTTTATGTCTGTTTTGACACAGCGTCTGCGAAACTGGGCGGAGGAGGGCAGGAAGTTTTGCCCTGAGCAAGCTGGATTTAGGAGAGACTACTCGACCATTGATCATATGTTCACTCTCTTCTCAATTGTGGTCAAGCATGTGTATGGTAGTGGTCGAGGGAAGCTATATGCCGCATTCGTTGATTACCAGAAGGCATTCGACTCCGTGGACAGATCGCTTCTCTGGAAAGTTCTGGCCGGGGCTGGGTTGTCAACCACGTTCCTCAAAATGCTTCAGGCAGTATACATACAGGTGCAAGCGTGCGTACGGTGGGATGGAACTACCACAGATTTCTTCGACTGCTCAGTCGGTGTGAGGCAAGGGTCAGTAGAGTCCCCAATAGTTTTTTGCCTATTTATTGAATATAGTGCAAGATATATCCGTATTCATGGGCGGCACGGCGTGCAGTTGTTACCTGGGGCGATAGAAATCTTCTCTTATCTTTACAGACGATATTTTTTTAATTTGCTACAACCCCTGTTGGCTTACAAAGCCAGTTAGACAATCTCCACCTTGCGTCCCAAGAAATTGGCCTCACCATAAATACTAACAAAACTAAAGTACTGGTCTTTCGTAGGGGCGGTTTTATGGGCCGGGGAGAGAAACGGTCATTGGGAGGTACACTGCTGGAAGTTGTAAATCAATATAAGTATTTAGGGTTTGTATTCACCACAAGATTGTCTTTCTCTTCTGGCATTGACAATCTGACAGTAAAAGCGAAAAGGAAAACCGTGCAGTTGCTAAAGACGATGTGGACTCTCCACACTATGAATACAATTATTTTCCCTATATATGATGCCCAGATACAGCCATCTTTACTTTATGGTTCTGAATTGTGGGGTTTGGAAAAAAAGAGACTGTGTTGAAAAGGCACACATGTTTGCATGCAAGAGGTTTTTGAATGTAAGTACAAAAAGTTCTAACATTATATGCCACGGAGAACTTGGTAGATATTCCCTATATATAAATGCAATGATCCGGGCGGTGAAATACTGGCTGCGACTTTGTAAGATGGCTGCTGATGGACTGCCCAAACAAGCCTACATGATGTTATTAAAGGAGGATACGTCAGTAAAGATGAACTAGGTACGATCTGTCCAGAAATGCCTCTCACGTCTTGGGTATGCGTATGTTTGGACAAGCTGTGAGACTAAAAATGAAAAGGGTTTTATTCGGGCGCTCCGACAGAGATTGCGAGATTGCTATCTACAAGAGTGGAAAATGAAACTCACTGAGAACGATCAGCTTACATTATATAGTTCTTTTAAACAGAAGCTGGAATGCGAAAGTTATCTGAATAGCGTGAGCATTAAAAATATTAGGGATGCATTTGTTCGCTTCCATCTCAGGAATAACCGTCTCAAAGCAAACCAAAGAAATGAGCATAACTTGAGATAATAAATTGTCCATTCTGTTCAGAATATGAGAACGAGTGTCATTTCTTAATTCACTGTCGAGAATACGATGATCGGAGGAAAAGATACATTAAAAAACATATACAGAAGAAGAAATTTGCAGAGGTACAATATCTACTAGATGGACGAAATGTGACAAGAACACGAGACGTTGCTATGTATGTATTTTATGCTTTTAAACTATGCAACGAAAGGCTGGACAATTCTTAATGTAATCATGTATAAGCACAATTGTATCAATTAGATTAGTTGTTTCATTATCATTATGACTTGCAACGAAGACAAATTCCTTGAATGTATATGTGTGAATAATTTGCAGGCAATATATTCAACGCATTTTGTAATATGACAAACTACATGATACCGCAAGATCATGCTCACAAACTCAAATTTTAATGTAAATACTTGTACTTTTAACGCCATTATCAGACTTCTAGTTTTGTAATATACTAGACTTCATAATGTTGTATGAAGATATATGCAAGAGATTTATCTTGCTAGCATCCCCCTGTGGGTTCGGGGTAAGAATTGACTCACCCGTCTCCCTACGTGATTAGGACACCGTGACTTGATTTGCGTTTACTCTAAACTGCTCTAGTGATTTTCGTGCTTAGTGGCCTTACATAGCCTTCAAAGTCTGATAGGCCGTAAAACACCATCCAGCCATCCAGCCATCTTGCTAGCAATTTGTTTACTGGGGGAGTGGTCTACCACTATACGTAACTCAATTCCAGTCTGTATGTATCTCTTTTAATGCAATGTGGGTCGTCGGCCTTAATAAAGACATCAATCAATCAATCAATCAATCTCTCTCTCTCTCTCTCTCTCTCTCTCTCTCTCTCTCTCTCTGTATGTGTGTGTGTGTGTGTGTGTGTGTGTGTGTTTTGTATGTGTGTGCGAATGGTTCATGCAGCCTTCACATTTGCGAAGGGAAATGGAAAAGCCCCTGAAGTGGTGGTTGTCCTCCATAAACGCAGACTGTTGCTTCTTCCTCGGCGTGCACTTTGGGACCTGTTGTGGGAATGAGATGTCAAAACGAAATCCCTAACACAATAACCGCTTTCGAGATCTGTGCTAATCCAAGCCATTTCTCGACGGGGGAATGAGTGTGCGAGTTAGAGTGCCCCTAGACAACGGTCTGGGACCCAAACACGATAAAAAAGGAGTTTACTCCTTACAACAGGCATTCCTTCCCCACAGGGGATTGGGTCAAAATCAAATTTGTGCTATATGCATTTCAGCGGGCGGTTCCCTCATACCTAACTAGGGTTGTAGTTTTCATCTTTGTGTGGGGATGCATCTCTCTCTCTCTCTCTCTCTCTCTCTCTCTCTCTCTCTCTCTCTCTCCCTCTCTCTCTCCTCCTCTCTCTCTCTCTCTCTCTCTCTCTCTCTCTCTCCCCTCTCTCTCTCTCTCTCTTACTCTTTCATTCTCTTTCACTCTCTCTCACTCTCACTGTTTCTATTTTTTTTTCTCTGTCTCTCTGTGTGTCTCTCTCTGGCCTCCATTGAAAGTCTGTGTACCTGTCTATATGCCTGTATGTCTGTCCGTCCATCCGTCCGTCCGTCTGTCTACTCTCTCTGTCTCTGACTGTCTACCTGTGTTCGTCGCTGTTGGTTTCTCTTACCATCTCTGCCTCTTTCTACGTTTTTCTGTGTAAGTCTGTCTGTCTGTCTGTCTGTCTGTCTGTCTGTCTGTCTGTCTGTCTGTCTGTCTGTCTGTCTGTCTGTCTGTCTGTCTGTCTGTCTGTCTGTCTGTCTGTCTGTCTGTCTGTCTGTCTGTCTGTCTGTCTGTCTGTCTGTCTGTCCGTCTGTCTGTCTCTGTGTGTTTCTTGTCTGTCTGTCTGTCTGTCTGTCTGTCTGTCTGTCAGTCTGTCTGTTGGTCTCTCTCTCTCTCTCTCTCTCTCTCTCTCTCTCTCTCTCTCTCATTCTCTCCCTCCCTCCCTTCCTCCACCCCAGTATCATGCTTTTGAAAGAGATCATCTCTTTATAACACAGATGTTCCTCATGTTGTATGGCACAGAGGGTGTCTTTGGAATTAAGCATCAGATGATAATGAAGAAACACAAATAACACACATAGAAAGAAATGTTAGCAATAATGTCAAGTGAGATGTAATCTCTTTGGCATTTTCAGTTCAGCAACCACTGTGAGAGTGATTCTGTATTCGGATGCAATACGCACGAAAGTAAACATTTCTCTTGATGCTATTTCCGTGCCGGATTGTTTTCAACGAAAGAAAATTATGCGCGGTGTTCCCTTTCGTTCTGTTCTGTTAAATACTCTGGTTTTGTTATTGAGATATTTTGGTTCTCAAACCAACTGTCGGTGTTGGTAGGGACAGTTTGAATTCTTGTTACGATTCATAGCATATTTCTTCGGAGGTCATGCTGTCTTGCAGCCTAGACAATCACGGCAAGCAATGTGGACTCATAGATAAATGTGTACGAAGAAAAATATGTGCACGCACGCACGTGTGCGTATGTGTGCAGCACCTTCACAACACAGCTCCTCCCCTAAAGACCGAAACGACCACGTCGGTCTCACTACACTTTAACATGTACATTTGCAAAACATGATAACTAACACGTAACAAATATACAACTGATAACAACAGCATCAATAATTAAATACTGAAAAGGTAGCAAGCTTCCTTGCAATAGCGTCTACCCAGTCCATGGGGTCAAAGTCTGCAAGACGACTGTCCACTCTGTCACTGAAGCGCGCAGTCCTCCTTATAGTAAGCAGAATGGCATATCACATGCCGCCCTAGCCGCGTATACATCTGCACGTCCTCAGGGGCCGCTCCATCATCGCTCTCGACTTCCGAGGAAGGTCCTGGTAGACTATCTCTCTCTGTAGGCTCATTGTCGACGGTTGAATCAGAATGGCATCATGGCGTCTGCCACCAGTCTGGCGGTATGTCTCCCTGGTACCACCAAAGACGGGCACGGTTTACCATTCGGGAACGTGAACGAGGGTGCTGCAGGACACGAGAGATCCCTTCGTGCACCTTGCCCATGCTCTCGTAAGGTCCTATCTGTTGCCGTGCAAGTTTGGTGGTGTATTCCTTCATTACCCGTGGGTTGGAGAACCATGGTGGAGTGCCCTCAGGGGAGGTCCGGTGATCGGCCTTGCAGTCATAACAACACGTCATTCTGACTACGCTCCGCTGCAGGCGTGTCCTTGCGGACGTTTGCTCCACCTGCAACATACCCCTGACTGTTTCTTTGTCTTGGGAACCATTTGTTACGGCTTGTCTTCTTCATAGAGTCCTCTTGATGCATGAAGTCGAAGTCCACAAAATTCGGTGGGCGTTTTTCCGAAAGATTTATTCACGCACTGGTCGAGACACAGTGACAAAATCAGTAATCAGCATTACCATTATAACCTCACTCTCGGACTTGCTCCCGTGAGGACACAGTCGTTCTTATCTGCGCTCTCGTTCGTTTTCTATCCCGCTTTCACTTGTCTCTCCTTCATGCTCCCTCTCACACGCTTTCATTCGTACCTTAGATACTCTTCACAGGATCCAGAGCCTTCAATGGATGGATGGAGAGTGTTTTACGGCCTATTAGCCTTTTTAGGCTATGTAAGGCCGTTTAGCACGAAAATCACAAGAACAGTTAGAGTAAACGCTAATCAAGTCACGGTGTCCCTAGGTATTCACCTCTTACGAATCGCGTAGGGAGACGCGGTTGGTCAATTCTTACCCCGAACCCACAGAGGGATAGGGCCTCCAAGAACAACAAAAATGCACTTGATTGTCTTTGAAGTAGCTCGAAAGATGTCACGTGACACTTCGAAAGACGAATTCGCCCTGACTACATCACATAACTAAGCAACGACAAATTCGAGGAGACTGGTGTAGGAGATCGAAGCCAACACGACATTCTAGCACATTCCAGAACCTTCACAACATACTCCTTACAAAAAAATTATAGATAACCAAAACTCTGAATTAAGTTCTTTCAGTCAAAACAATTTCTATTTACGAAATATTACTGTGTAAAACCGCTATTTTTGACCTGGCCACACAAAACCAAATAAATAGTTTCGTGCACACACGCGAGATCGCGAAGTCATGGCTGGAATTCATTCGCACTGAAAATGGCAACGTACAATGAAAAAAT